>KQ993827.1:0-24898 GCA_001598015.1 Dorcoceras hygrometricum | reverse complement strand
TTAAAACAGTTTTAAAATACGCTCTGATATCTGTTCGAAAGCCTGTCCATGCTACAAAATTTTTAAGGTTTTCAAAACTCATCGCATATGGATAAGGGGAGGAATGTCTTATGAATTGCAGAGCGATTTCCCGGAAGGAAAGAGCGGAAAAATATCTTCTGACGAGCTGACAGATTGCGCGAGATCTGTGGACGCCAAGATCTTTAAGGCTCGGCGAGGCTAAGCCTTAGTGAAAAATGGAAGAGATTCTGTGGATTGATCCTCTATTGCTCCTCTGGTCCATATATATAAGAACTTTTGTGTAGCATAGACATTTCAAAATTTCATGCATACATGCTGCTTTCGACAAACTGTCTTCCCATGCATAACATTTTGTTTCGAAAATAAAATAACCACATGTTCTATTAAGGGGGATTTTTGTTTTAAATATTGAGGGGGAGACAAGATTTCAAACTCTTTTTAATTCCCACAAAAAGGGGGAGAAATATTTCAAGCATAAACATACCTGCATATGTTTATCCGGATTTTGTGTAAATCAAAAAGGGGGAGATTGTTGGATCTGTTTTTACAGATCATAATATAAGTTTTGATTCACACAAAATCCGTTACTATTATACTGACGATTTAAATTAAGTGTGCAGGTTGAGCTGAACAGAAAAATGCGATTTGGAAGGCCTAAATGAAGGAATTTGGCCGAAAAGCAGCTTAGGTCACCACGAAGTGATAGCAGTGCAGATTGAAGAGTGGACCAAGTTTGAACAGTAAGGGGACGCCCAAGCTGGTCCAACATTGGACAACTTAGCTGGTACAGTGAGGGGACGCCCGAGCTGGTCCAGCTAAGGACAACCAGCTGGGAAACAAGCTCAGTGCAAACCAGCTCCAGAGGCCAGCTGGGGGGAAAAACCAGCTCAGCAACCAGTTGGTAGAGACCAGCCCAAAGTTCAGCAACCAGCTCAACGGACAAAACAGAGAGAAGAGCAGAAATCAAGAGCAGAATCTATCAGATCAACGAGCAAAGCAATTTGAACTTGAACTTATGCAAAGACAGTTTATTAGAGTTCAAATTGATTTGCTGTGTTATCCAAATCACTACAGATTTGTACAGTGCGCACATGCTCAAAGTCTACAAAGCCTGCAGAAGCATTAAATGCAAAGGACACAAAGTACAACTTTGACAGAACTTTTCAGAAGCCTTTACAACGGCTATATGCTTTGTGTCCAACGGATTAAATCTGCATAGAGGCTATATATAATATGAGCAGCAGAATAGGTGTAGGAGGAGGTGTGCATGAGCAAAACAGATTAATCAAGTCTACTGCACTACCATGGGAAGATAGCAGAAAACCAGCTCGGAGAGGAGCACTTCCCAGTGTGTGAGAATACATTCGAGAGTGAGAATACACTGTATAATTATCACCCACAGATTCACTCACATTTGATAGCTGAGAGCTTAATTGTATAGATGAGTGAATCATAAACACAAGTCATTGTGTTGTCTTTCGCACTGAGACGTTAAAGAAGTGTGTGTAGTCTTTGGACAAAGACGTTAAACAAGTCCTTGTAGCCTTTCTCACTGAGGCAGTAGAGAAGTGAGTTAGTCACACGCAGCTTGCGGGCTGGTGTGCAGTGGTAGATGCTAGGAGTTCTTGTGATTGAGGGTCGTAGGAGTGGGTGGCAGCGAGGGTCGTTGTAATCAAAGTCTTCTAGTGGATCCTTCCCATGGCGGAATAAGGGGAGATGTAGGAGATTGAGCTCTGAACTTCCAGAAACAAATCGTAGCGTATTTCTTTACTGCTTTACTGCATTCATACATACGCATTGCATATTTACAACTACGCATAAAACTGTTGATTTGGGCTTCGAACGATAGAGTGCAGTTTGAGTTATTTCTACATGTTTTATTTACATTACTCAATCTGTATCTCGGTGCACAATGTATTCAAGAACTGTCAGGCCCCGTGCTAATTAGCACGGGGCCTGACATTTTTGATATCAGAGCTCACTGATCCCGAAGAACTCGAATGGCCTTTCTTCTTGAACTGTTTCCCTCTAGGTCTAAACTGCTGGCGACTTGACTGATAGCACGGGGCCTGACAAGAACAATGAGATATTGCGGCTCAAGTTAAGTTAACCAGATCGTTCGGCCGAAGTGCGAGCTGGTTCTAGTCTTCCAGCTGGAACTGGCATGTTTAGCGCTCGCCTTGTATTGGGATGGTTTCAACTTTCAGCTGAAACCAGCTTGATCTTTGCGAACCCGGCTTCAACTTCTGGCTGAATCTTGTGTCATGTCATTCGATCTAGTTACACCCTCTAGTACAAGTTATTGATCGAATAACTAGTAATTGCACATCGATAGAGGGAATTCGATCCCAACAAGTGGTATCAGAGGAGGTTTCTCTTGAATAGTGCATTTTCTTCAAAAAATGTTTTTAAAACAGTTTTAAAATACGCTCTGATATCTGTTCGAAAGCCTGTCCATGCTACAAAATTTTTAAGGTTTTCAAAACTCATCGCATATGGATAAGGGGAGGAATGTCTTATGAATTGCAGAGCGATTTCCCGGAAGGAAAGAGCGGAAAAATATCTTCTGACGAGCTGACAGATTGCGCGAGATCTGTGGACGCCAAGATCTTTAAGGCTCGGCGAGGCTAAGCCTTAGTGAAAAATGGAAGAGATTCTGTGGATTGATCCTCTATTGCTCCTCTGGTCCATATATATAAGAACTTTTGTGTAGCATAGACATTTCAAAATTTCATGCATACATGCTGCTTTCGACAAACTGTCTTCCCATGCATAACATTTTGTTTCGAAAATAAAATAACCACATGTTCTATTAAGGGGGATTTTTGTTTTAAATATTGAGGGGGAGACAAGATTTCAAACTCTTTTTAATTCCCACAAAAAGGGGGAGAAATATTTCAAGCATAAACATACCTGCATATGTTTATCCGGATTTTGTGTAAATCAAAAAGGGGGAGATTGTTGGATCTGTTTTTACAGATCATAATCTAAGTTTTGATTCACACAAAATCCGTTACTATTATACTGACGATTTAAATTAAGTGTGCAGGTTGAGCTGAACAGAAAAATGCGATTTCGGAGGCCTAAAAGAAGGAATTTGGCCAAAAAGCAGCTTAGGTCACGACAAAATAGTGAGTCTTTCTCTTTGGACAGTTTCGGAGGGGGTAGCGCTGGTCTCATGCGAAATTACGCAAGTTCATCCCGAACCTTGCAAATTCCCCGGGCGGTTTTTAAAGCCTGCTCAGCAGCGAGAAAGCACTGATAGCAGATTGATTGAGAGCAGATATCAGTGCAGATTGAAGAGTGGACCAAGTTTGAACAGTAAGGGGACGCCCAAGCTGGTCCAACATTGGACAACTTAGCTGGTACACTGAGGGGACGCCCGAGCTGGTCCAGCTAAGGACAACCAGCTGGGAAACAAGCTCAGTGCAAACCAGCTCCAGAGGCCAGCTGGGGGGAAAAACCAGCTCAGCAACCAGTTGGTAGAGACCAGCCCAAAGTTCAGCAACCAGCTCAACGGACAGAACAGAGAGAAGAGCAGAAATCAAGAGCAGAATCTATCAGATCAACGAGCAAATCAATTTGAACTTGAACTTATGCGAAGACAGTTTATTAGAGTTCAAATTGATTTGCTGTGTTATCCAAGTCACTACAGATTTGTACAGTGCGCACATGCTCAAAGTCTACAAAGCCTGCAGAAGCATTAAATGCAAAGGACACAAAGTACAACTTTGACAGAACTTTTCAGAAGCCTTTACAACGGCTATATGCTTTGTGTCCAACGGATTAAATCTGCATAGAGGCTATATATAATATGAGCAGCAGAATAGGTGTAGGAGGAGGTGTGCATGAGCAAAATAGATTAATCAAGTCTACTGCACTACCATGGGAAGATAGCAGAAAACCAGCTCGGAGAGGAGCACTTCCCAGTGTGTGAGAATACATTCGAGAGTGAGAATACACTGTATAATTCTCACACACATATTCACTCACATTTGATAGATGAGAGCTTAATTGTATAGATGAGTGAATCATAAACACAAGTCATTGTGTTGTCATTCGCACTGAGACGTTAAAGAAGTGTGTTTATCCTTTCTCACTGAGGCATTAAAGAAGTGAGTTAGACACACATAGCTTGCGGGCTGGTGTGTAGTGGTGTTGCTAGGAGTTCTTGCGGCTGCGGGTCGTAGGAGTGGGTTGCAGCGAGGGTCGTTGTAATCAAAGTCTTCTAGTGGATCCTTCCCGTGACGGAAGAAGGGGAGATGTAGGAGATTGAGATATTAACTTCCAGAAACAAATAACAGCGTATTTCTTTACTGCTTTACTGCATTCATACATACGCATTGCATATTTACAACTACGCATAAAACTGTTGATTTGGGCTTCGAACGATAGAGTGCAGTTTTAGTTATTTCTGCATGTTTTATTTACATTACTCAATATATATCTCGGTGCACAAAGTATTCAAGAACAATGAGCTATTGCAGCTCAAGTTAAGTTAACCAGATCGTTCGACCGAAGTGTCGAGCTGGTTCTAGTCTTCCAGCTGGAACTGGCATGTTTAGCGCTCGCCTTGTATTGGGCTGGTTCCAAATTTCAGCTGAAACCTGCTTGATCTTTGCGAACCCGGCTTCAACTTCTGGCTGAATCCTGCGTCTTGTCATTCGATCTGGTTACACCCTCTAGTACAAGTTATTGATCGAATAACTAGTAATTGCACATCGATAGAGGGAATTCGATCCCAACAAGTGGTATCAGAGCATGTTTCTCTTGAATAGTGCATTTTCTTCGAAAAATGTTATTAAAACAGTTTTAAAATACGCTCTGATATCTGTTCGAAAGCCTGTCCATGCTACAAAATTTTTAAGGTTTTCAAAACTCATCGCATATGGATAAGGGGAGGAATGTCTTCTGTGTCCAAATCCTCCTCAGGATCAACATAAGGTGGAACCACAGTTTCTCTATTCTCAACATTTTGTGTTGCAGTAATGTTGAGTGGTGTCGTGGTTATTTGTGTGGCAGCCGGGTGTGTGTGTGTCTTCTGTTTCTTACCCTTGTGTTTCCTCTTCTTAGGGACATTTTGTTCGGTTGCATCAGCCAAAGACTTCGTGATTTCTGGTGGTACTTGCTGAGTATGCTGCGACGGCTCACCCTCAGTATTGCTTGCAGAATCCTCCGTTGGAGTAGTTCCTTGGTTGATGTTGGATCTGTTTTTACAGATCAGAATCTAAGTTTTGATTCACACAAAATCCGTTACTATTATACTGACGATTTAAATTAAGTGTGCAGGTTGAGCTGAACAGAAAAATGCGATTTCGAAGGCCTAAATGAATGAATTTGGCCGAAAAGCAGCTTAGGTCACCACGAAGTGATAGCAGTGCAGATTGAAGAGTGGACCAAGTTTGAACAGTAAGGGGACGCCTGAGCTGGTCCAACATTGGGCAACTTAGCTGGTACAGTGAGGGGACGCCCGAGCTGGTCCAGCTAAGGACAACCAGCTGGGAAGGAAACCAGCTGGGAAACAAGCTCAGTGCAAACCAGCTCCGGAGGCCAGCAGGGGGGAAAAACCAGCTCAGCAACCAGCTGGTAGAGACCAGCCCAAAGTTCAGCAACCAGATCAACGGACAGAACAAATAGAAGAGCAGAAATCAAGAGCAGAATCAATCAGATCAACGAGCAAAGCAATTTGAACTTGAACTTATGCGAAGACAGTTTACTAGAGTTCAAATTGATTTGCTGTGTTATCCAAATCAGTACAGTTTTGTACAGTGCGCACATGCTCAAAGTCTACAAAGCCTGCAGAAGCATTAAATGCAAAGGACACAAAGTACAACTTTGACAGGACTTTTCAGAAGCCTTTACAACGGCTATATGCTTTGTGTCCAACGGATTAAATCTGCATAGAGGCTATATATAAGATGAGCAGCAGAATAGGTGTAGGAGGAGGTGTGCATGAGCAAAACAGATTAATCAAGTCTACTGCACAACCATGGGAAGATAGCAGAAAACCAGCTCGGAGAGGAGCACTTCCCAGTGTGAGAATACATTCGAGAGTGAGCATACACTGTATAATTCTCACACAGATTCACTCACATTTGATAGCTGAGAGCTTAATTGTATAGATGAGTGAATAATAAACACAAGTCATTGTGTTGTCTTTCGCATTGAGACGTTAAAGAAGTGTGTGTAGCCTTTCTCACTGAGGCATTAAAGAAGTGAGTTAGACACACGTAGCTTTCGGGCTGGTGTGCAGTGGTGTTGTTAAGAGTTCTTGCGGCTGCGGGTCGTAGGAGTGGGTTGCAGCGAGGGTGGTTGTAATCAAAGTCTTCTAGTGGATCCTTCCTGTGGCGGAAGAAGGAGAGATGTAGGAGATTGAGCTCTGAACTTCCAGAAACAAATCGCAGCGTATTTATTTACTGCTTTACTGCATTCATACATACGCATTGCATATTTACAACTACGCATAAAACTGTTGATTTGGGCTTCGAAAGATAGAGTGCATTTTGAGTTATTTCCGCATGTTTTATTTACATTACTCAATCTGTATCTCGGTGCACAAATTATTCAAGAACAATGAGCTATTGCAGCTCAATTTAAGTTAACCAGATCGTTCGGCTGAAGTGTCGAGCTGGTTCTAGTCTTCCAGCTGGAACTGGCATGTTTAGCGCTCGCCTTGTATTGGGCTGGTTTTAACTTTCAGCTGAAACCAGCTTGATCTTTGCGAACCCGGCTTCAACTTCTGGCTGAATCCTGCGTCTTGTCATTCGATATGGTTACATCCTATAGTACAAGTTATTGATCGAATAACTAGTAATTGCACATCGATAGAGGGAATTCGATCCCAACACAAACCATGCTGAACCACAAATACATCAGAAATAAAAGAATGCGACGCTCCTGTATCAAACAACACACGCGCAGGAAAATCAAAAACAAAGCAAGT
Organism: Dorcoceras hygrometricum; assembly: GCA_001598015.1. Classification (NCBI taxonomy): domain Eukaryota; kingdom Viridiplantae; phylum Streptophyta; class Magnoliopsida; order Lamiales; family Gesneriaceae; genus Dorcoceras; species Dorcoceras hygrometricum. The sequence continues at coordinate 17,934 of KQ993827.1, read as the reverse complement.
ACCTTGGATAATCCCGCCGCCTGGTGTGCCTTCCGCTTGCTCCCTGGTCATGGCGTTCACTTGAGAAAACTGAGGTCCAGAAAACTGAGGGTGGGAAGACTGTCCAAACCGCGAAGGACCAGGCTGCTGAAACGGCCTAAACTGAGGCTCCCCCAACCTCTGCTGCTGAACAGGAAAAGCAGAACGACCTCTAGACGTTCCACCTCGACCCTGTGGTGGACCTGCGGTATGCTGCGATCCAGAGAAAGGACACACTCTGGCAAAGTGTCCGTACTGACCACAGACATTACAAGAACCCTGCACACCTACACACTGCGCTGTAGGGTGCTTTACACCACACAGGCCACAATACTCTACCTTGGTACCACCGCTGCTGGAGCTACCAGAACCAGAAGAACTAGAACCAGACTTCTTCTTGAACTGCTTACCACGAGGCCTAAACCTCTGATGACCAACCTGTTGGGCTACCTGTTGCTGCGGTTGGGGTGGCTGAGACGACTGCATAGACTGGGAAGGCTGCGCTCCCTGAACCACTGGACGACTACTCTGCGCCACCTGCGGCCTACCACGAGACCGACGGTTCCTCAAACCTTCCTCGATGTCGATCGCACTATCCACCGCCTCTGCATAGCTCTTCGGCGAGCTAGCTAAAACCAAGGAATACAACTCCTCGTTCAACCCCTCAAGAAACCTAGTTCTCTTCGCTCTCTCCCGGCCAGAAACATGCGGCACGTACGCAAGAAGGGAAGAAAACCTACGGGCATACTCTCTAGCAGACATACTGCCCTGCTCCAAGTTATCGAACTCACGCTCACGAGCGTTCACATAGGACTCCGGGACATACTCCTGACGGAAAGAAATGCAAAAACTGTCCCACGTAATCTGTACTCCAGTCTCTTCCAAAGTCCTCGAAGAGACTCTCCACCAACGCTCCGCACCTTTCCTCAACTAAAAAGTAGCCAGACTCAACTTGAGTTCATCATCGTACTGCACACGGTTAAACAACCCCTTGACATGCTGTAACCACGAATCTGCGTCAGCACTAGACTCATCCCCATTGAAAACCTGAGGGTTCATACGCTGAAACCTCGCCATGACGAGCTCCATGTCATTCACACGAGCAGCCAACTCATCAACCTCATCCTCGGCCTGCCTACCGCGACCACGGTGGGGAAAACTACGCTGATCACCTTCTGTCTGACCTTCAGACTCTTCCGGAATCTGTCCTCTACCTCTACCCCTACGTCTAGGCGGCATATAAGAAACACTAAGAGGGTAAGATCACAACAGAACAAATACAGCACAAGCAATTGCAGCAAAACGATCACATAACCAAGCACATACAACACACAACACTGTGCCTAGACTCAAGTGTGATCAACAGAAATCGAGCTTATCCCAGCTTAAGCTCTGATACCAAAAATGTCAGGCCTCGTGCTCTACTCAAAGTTAAACCAATCAAACACAGCGGAAGCATACAAAAAGTGGCTTAAAATTTTCGCTTTTGTCCTGACGATTTAAAACATATAATTTAAAATACAATCATACAATCATATAGTTTACAAATACACGATACAACAGTACAACATTTATGCAAACACAAATACCAGTATTACAACGGATAACACAATCCCACAAGCACAGGGCATTCCCCGTGTCAGGCATCGTGCTTTAAACAGATTAAAATCATACAAACACATGCGGAAGCTATCAAAAAGCGGGTAAAAGTTTCGCTTTTGACCTGACTGTTTAAAACAATATAAGTTAAAATAATGTGATACTCAAAATATATCCCAGTACGTAAAAACAATAACAGTATAGCATACAACAACCACAACATGTATCAGACTCCTACTACGGGATACAATAACAAAGCGCAGGGCATCCCCCTGGCTAACTGATACATATATATAAATATGCTATACGCAACTGGGACACGCTAACCACCTCCTGGGGCACCGCCAGCTGGGTTAAAACCACGACCAGCTGAAAAACCTGGGTTCCCTGAAAACAACACAAACAAGGAAACAAGCCAAGCCCCAGAGGGACATGGGGTCAAACCCCAGTACGGAGAGCAACTATAAATCAGCAGTAAACAGCAGGAATAAAATGCAGATGCTATGCATGAGATGCGGGACAACAACTGATGACTCCGACCGAAAAAGGAAGTCAATACACAGCTTAACTGAATCTGCAACAAACGGTGGCCACTGGGTGTGTTCCAAGTTTGGTAATGAGCCACTCGCCGGGACACAACACCCGAATACCAGATGCATCAAACGAATTGACCTGCAGTTGCCCAACCTATGAACTGTGGTAGTTAGCCACTCGATGCATAGGGGCTAACATAACCCAGCAGGAAAATGAGAGTGCAGTATTGCCGCTCGCCCTCGCATCCTGGTAAGAAACAGAGCAAGACAACGAAGCAATGGCTGCAAAAGCTGAAATGAGATGCTAACGTGCGTATGCAACATGCTGGACAATAACAAGCATAATCATATGCGCAACAGCCAATGCACACCACAATAAACACAGCCATCTCATAAAAACAATGCCTCACAAAGAATCAACATACGACAGCCAACAAACCAGCAACTACCATTTTATCCAAGCCATGCCTACGCTGCATCTACAAGCTCAACCCGTACCTTATTTTTCTGTGCAACGATTACCACAATACAAGCTCGAGAAAACTGGTTCCAACCTGCTCAAATTTACGACACACAGATTTCAGGGAAGCTACACAGAAAAACTACGGTCAACCATAGAACGCACGGCTGGAAGCTACAACTCAACCAGCTAAGTATCATCCTAAAACATCTTAAAAGAAAGCTCAAACAACAACTAGAGGTAAGATCTCAACCACTAAATTGAGAAACTACCTGCGCACAGCAACTACACGAACAGGGAAAAATTGCTGCCGCTTCGCGATCTCACCCTGGACAACCGTAGCTTCCAAGATCAGTATAGGATGAAAGAGCTCTTCGAGAGGAGTCCAACACTACCTCAAACGTGAATAATGGTTGCCGGAATCGACGGGAATCGCCGGATAAAATCTACGGTGAATAGTATCCGAGGGTTTGAGAACAGAGAACGAAGGTCGAGAGAAATTGCTAAGTATGGATTCTGTTTTCCTCAATAATTGAAGGCCAACGCTCCAATTTATACACGCATGAAATCTGGTTAAAAAGCCCACCGACAGAAACAGATTACACAAGCAAAGCGCGCTAAAATGCTCAAAAGCCATGGTGAAGTCTGGAAAACTAAACACTACGCTTGCTTCTAAAAATCACGGTGAAATCTGGACAACAACTACGCTGGAAGCTGATTGCTGAAACAAACGCTGGAGAGATCTGGACAATTCACTATAGGCGCCAACACTTACGCGCTACACCAACAGGACGACGTAGTGGAGAAGTCTGGACAACAAGCGTTAAACGCTAAACGCTGCCTAAATCAACAGATCTCATCCCACGCGACCAGATCTCTCACGCTAGCTCAATACGGCGTCGCACCATTAAAACTAAACGGCGTCGCGTTGCACTAACAACAAAACACGCGGGACAGATCTCACAAACATACCGCGGAAGATCTCTACAATAAGGCAACGACTGAAAATCTAAAACGCTAACAAACTTCACCTAAACGATCAGCTTTCACCATAAAATCAGATTTCTCTTCCAAAAACTCAAAAATACGAAAACTTCCAGAATTCCCCGAAAACTGATCAATCCACAATTAATCTTATATAACAATTTCAGGTCTCACATTCTACCCCCACTAAAAAACGGAATTTCGTCCTCGAAAATCAAATGACAATACTGGAAAAAACAACTAAACAGCAAGATACACAACAGAACTCTGCCTAACACAAGCCGAGAGTTCAAGATAACTGAGCAAACATATAACAACAACTAGGGAAGAAATACAACCAAAAGTTACAAACTACTGGAAATTTAGCTCAACAGCTACTCAAACAGATGCGGCCACTCGCGCTGCATCTTTTCTTCCAGCTCCCAAGTAGCTTCTTCCCTTCCATGTTTGCTCCACTGCAACATTACCAACGAAATGGTTTTATTTCTCAACTGTTTCTCTTTTCTGCCAAGGATTTGCAAGGGGTATTCCTGATAGCTCAACGACTGATCTAGCTCTACCTCGTCAGTCCTAAGCACATGAGACGGATTGGGCTCATACTTTCTCAACATGGAAACATGAAAGACGTCATGAAGAGAAGAAAACTCTGACGGCAACAACAACCGCTACGCTAAAGGGCCAATCCTCTCAACAATCTCATACGGTCCAACGTAACGAGGGGCTAACTTTCCTTTGTGTCCAAAGCGCATCACACTGCAAAACGGAGAAACCTTAAGAAATACATGATCACCAACCTGAAACTCAAGATGTCGACGCCTCTTATTCGCATAACTGGCTTGGCGATCTTGGCCAGCCTTCATCCGCTGTCTAATAAGATCGACATGATCTTTCATTTTCTACACAAAGTCAGGGGCAGATAGCTGCTTCTCCCCCACTTCTTCCCAACACACCGGCGATCTGCACTTTTTGCCATACAAAGCCTCAAAAGGCGCCATACCAATCGTCACTTGGTAGCTGTTATTGTACGAAAACTCAACTAAAGACAACGCGTCTTGCCAGCTACCTCCGAAATCCAACGCAACAGCACGCAACATATCCTCCAATGTCTGGATAGTTCGCTCAGATTGGCCATCTGTCTGGGGGTGATACGCGGTGCTCATAGCCAATCTGGTACCCAAAACTGTTTGCAAACTCTTCCAAAACCTAGAAGTAAACCTCGGATCTCGGTCGGAAACGATCGAAACGGGCACACCATGCAGTCTAACAACAAAATCAACGTACAGCTTCGCCATCTTCTTCAACGAGAAGGTCATCCCATAGGGAATAAAGTGTTCAGACTTCGACAGACGGTTTACAACCACCCAAATAGCATCGCATCCTCTGCTGGATCGAGGCAGATGCGTCACGAAATCCATAGCAATGTGCTCCCAATTCCATTGGGGCACTTCCAAACTCTGCAACAGACCACCAGGTCGCATCCTTTCGGCCTTTACCATCTGGCAATTCAAACAACGAGCGACAAAACCAGCAATGTCACTCTTCAGGCCATCCCACCAGAAGTGCGGCTTCAAAGCATGGTACATCTTCCGTGCACCAGGATGAACGCTATGTCTGCTACAGTGCGCTTCCCGAAGGATTTCCTCCTTCAAATCAATTAAATTGGGCACAACCAACCTGCCCCGGAAACGCAAACAACCATCGGACGAGACAGAATAATCCTCAAGCTCGCCAGCCCTGACCTTCAACTTCAACTCGTGGATAGATGGATCGGTCCTTTGAGCTGCTCGAATGGTGGAAACACTCTGTGGCTCCACTTGGAAAGAAGAAACCACCACACAATCCTCAGCCGGGTAAAATCTCCAACCCGTAGTGTTAAGATGCTCTTGGTCCTTGGAGATGTACAACGAAGCAAGCATCTCACTAGCCTTACTGCTTAAAGCATCGGCCACTACGTTCGACTTCCCAAGCTGGTACTTAATCTCACAATCAAAGTCCTTTAGCAGATCCATCCACCGACGTTGTCTCATGTTCAAGTCAGGCTGCGAAAACAGATACTGCAAACTCTTGTGGTCGGAGTACACCACAAACTGCTCACCATACAGGTAGTGACGCCATATCTTTAACGCAAAGACCAACGCTGCTAACTCCAAATCATGGACGGGGTAACGAGTCTCGTGCGGTTTCAACTTCCGCGAGGCATATGCAATGACTCGACCATTCTGCATCAACACACAACCCAACCCATTGAGCGAAGCGTCAGAATGACAAAACCACCTGAACCGGACGGCAGAGCCAACACAGGCGCAGTAGTCAACCTTTCCTTGAGCAGTTGAAAAGCATTCTCACACTGCTCAGTCCAAACAAAACGCTTGTCCTTCTGAGTTAACTGAGTCATCGACTTTGCTATACTTGAGAATACCTCAATGAAGCGACGATAATAGCCAGCCAGACCCAATAAACTGCGAATCTCGGAAACTTTCCTGGGACGCTCCCAGTTCAGAACTGCATCAACCTTGCTAGGATCCACCGAAATCCCCTCGGCTGAAATCACATGTCCCAAGAATACGACGCGATCCAACCAGAACTCACACTTGGAGAACTTTGCATACAACTGCTGGTCTCTCAGCGTCTGAAGGACAATCCGCAAATGCTCCTTGTGCTCCAAAGGAGTCTTCGAATAAACTAAGATGTCGTCGATGAACACGATCACAAACTGATCGATAAACTGGCGGAACACTCGGTTCATCAAATCCATAAAGACTGCAGGCGCGTTGGTCAAACCAAATGGCATTACCAAAAACTCAAAATGTCCGTACCTCGTATGAAACACAGTCTTCGCGACATCTTGTTCTCTCACCCTCAGCTGATGGTACCCGGAACGAAGATCAATCTTTGAATACACCGCAGAACCTTGCAACTGATCAAACAGATCATCGATTCTCGGCAACGGGTACTTGTTCTTCACAGTGGCTTTATTCAATTGGCGAAAATCAATGCACATTCGCATTGAGCCATCCTTCTTCTTCACAAACAAAATAGGCGCTCCCCACGGTGACATACTAGGTCGGATAAAACCTTTCTCCAGCAAATAATCTAACTGCACCTTGAGTTCTCTCAACTCCGCAGGCGCCAGACGATAAGGAGCACGTGAAATCGGAGCTGTGCCAGGTACCAGCTCTATGCTGAAGTCGATCTCCCGCCTCGGAGGAAAACCAGGAATCTCCTCCGAAAACACGTCGGGAAAGTGTCGTACCACGGGAACGTCACTGAGCTGAACACGGGAAGAAGAAGACACATCCAAAGCGTAAATCATAAAGCCAGCGTTCCCCAAAGACAACAAGCTAAACATCTCCATCGCTGAGATCAACGGGATCTTCGATCTAGAGTCCTGGCCGTAGAAGTCCCACTTCTCGCCAGACGAAGGCCTAAAGCGCACAATCCCATGGAAGCAGTCCATAGAGGCCCTATAGTTTGACAGCACATCCATCCCAACTATGCAATCGAAATCCCAAAGCATCAAACGAATCAAATTCGCTAACAAGACATGATCACCAAACCGCAACACACCATCCAACAAAACCTCCTGGGAGAACAGGCTCACACCACCAGGTGTAGAAACAGAAACAGCCTCGCGCAAAGGGGAGGTACACAGACCATGCTCAACAACAAACGAATCAGAAATAAACGAATGCGATGCACCGATGTCAAACAACACACGAGCAGGAAAGTCAAAGACAAGACATGTACCTCCAATCACCCGGCTCGGTGTCTCCTCGGCCTTCTCCCTCGTGATGGCATTAACCTGAGCATGCTGGGGTCCTGAGAAGAAAGGCTGTGACGACTTCCCAAAGCGCGAAGGGCCAGGCTGTTGAAAAGGCCTAAACTGAGTCTCACCCAATCGTGGCTGCTGAAATTGCTGAGAACGGCCCCTAGACTGACCTCCACGACCCTGAGGCTGGGCCGCGGTCTGTTGTGATCCAGCTGACGGACACACTCTCGCAAAATGCCCGTACTGACCACAAAGGTTGCAGGAACCCTGCACACCAACACACTACGTGGAAGGATGCTTCCCACCGCAAAAGCCACAAAACTCAGTTCGAGATCCACTGCTACTCAAACTGCCAGAACCAGAAGAGCCAGAACCCGACTTCTTCTTGAATTGCTGACCTCGGGGTCGAAACCTCTGACGGCCAGACTGCTGAGCCACCTGTGGCTGCTGCTACTGCTGGGGCTGATTGGCTGACTGGGAGGACTGAGAAGACTGCGGTCCCTGAATGGCAGGACGACCACCCTGCGGTGCCTGCTGTCGACGAGCACTACGACTCCGCATGCCCTCCTCGAGATCAAGGGCACTATCCACTGCCTCAGCATACAAAACTCAGTTCGAGATCCACTGCTACTCAAACTGCCAGAACCAGAAGAGCCAGAACCCGACTTCTTCTTGAATTGCTGACCTCGGGGTCGAAACCTCTGACGGCCAGACTGCTGAGCCACCTGTGGCTGCTGCTACTGCTGGGGCTGATTGGCTGACTGGGAGGACTGAGAAGACTGCGGTCCCTGAATGGCAGGACGACCACCCTGCGGTGCCTGCTGTCGACGAGCACTACGACTCCGCATGCCCTCCTCGAGATCAAGGGCACTATCCACTGCCTCAGCATACGTTTTGGGTTTGCTGGTCAACACCATCTGATAAAGCTCATCATTCAAACCCTCAATAAATCGAGTCCGCTTTGCCCTCTCCCGGCCAGAAAAATGGGGAACATACGCCAACAAGGAAGAGAACCGACGCGCATACTCCCTCACAGACATGGAGCCCTGCTCCAAATGATCAAACTCCCGCTCACGGGAGTTTTCATAAGATTCAGGCACATACTCCTGCCGAAAGGTGGTACAGAAACTATCCCAAGAGATCCCAACTCCGGTCTCCAGCAAATTACTCGAAGCACCTCGCCACCAGCGCTCTGCGGCCTTCCTAAGCAAGAGAGTCACTAAACTCAGCCAAAGATCATCATCATACTGAACTCGGTCGAAAAGAGCAATAACATTCTGGAGCCACGAATCCGCATCCTCACTGGACTCGTCACCATTGAAGACTGGAGGGTTCATCCTCTGAAACCGAGCGATCACCACATCCATCCGCTCCATCGGGGGAGGCAAATCACCAACCTCCTCCTCCTCACTAACACGAGTATGACTGCGAGCACTACGCCTATCCTCGTTCTGTCCTGCTGACTCCTCAAACTGCCCCCTACGTCTACCACGACGTCTAGGCGGCATCTACGAAAATACTCAACAAGATCAAGCAAAACAGAACAGATACGGCATAGATAGCATATAACACAAAAATATGCATCACGTAGTCACATAACCAAGCACATGCAACACACAACACTGTGCCTAGACTCAAGTGAGATCAAAGAAATGGAGCTTATCCCATCTTAAGCTCTGATACCAAAAATGTCAGGCCTCATGATCTAAACAGAGTAAAATCATACATACACATGCGGAAGCTATCAAAAAGCGGGTAAAATTTTCGCTTTTGACCTGACTGTTTAAAACAATATAAGTTAAAAGAATGCGATACTCAAAATATATCCCAGTACGTAAAAACAACAAAAGTATAGCATACAACAACCACAACATGTATCAGACTCCTACTACGGGATACAATAACAAAGCGCATGGCATTCCCCTGGCTAACTGATACATATATATAAATTTGCTATACGCAACTGGGACACGCTAACCACCTCCTGGGGCACCGCCAGCTGGGTTAAAACCACGACCAGCTGAAAAACCTGGGTTCCCTGAAAACAACACAAACAAGGAAACAAGCCAAGCCCCAAAGGGACATGGGGTCAAACCCCAGTACGGAGAGCAACTATAAATCAGCAGTAAACAGCAGGAATAAAATGCAGATGCTATGCATGAGATGCGGGACAACAACTGATGACTCCGACCGAAAAAGGAATTCAATACACAGCTTAACTGAATCTTCAACAAACGGTGGCCACTGGGTGTGTTCCAAGTGTGGTAATGAGCCACTCACCGGGACACAACACCCGAATACCAGATGCATCAAACGACTTGACCTGCGGTTGCCCAACCTATGAACTGTGGTAGTTAGCCACTCGGCGCATAGGGGCTAACATAACCCAGCAGGAAAATGAGAGTGCGGTATTTCCGCTCGCCCTCGCATCCTGGTAAGAAACAGAGCAAGAAAACGAAGCAATGGCTGCAAAAGCTGAAATGAGATGCTAACGTGCGTATGCAACATGCTGGACAATAACAAGCATAATCATATGCGCAACAGCCAATGCACACCACAATAAACACAGCCATCTCATAAAAACAGTGCCTCACAAAGCATCAACATACGGCAGCCAACAAACCAGCAACTACCATTTTATCCAAGCCATGCCTACGCTGCATCTACAAGCTCAACCCGTACCTTATTTTTCTGTGCAACGATTACCACAATAAAAGATCGAGAAAACTTGTTCCAACCTGCTCAAATTTACGACACATAGATTTCAGGGAAGCTATACAGAAAACTACGGTCAACCATAGAACGCACGGCTGGGAGCTACAACTCAACCAGCTAATTATCATCCTAAAACATCTTAACAGGAAGCTCAAACAACAACTAGAGGTAAGATCTCAACCACAAAATCGAGAACCTACCTGCGCACAGCAACTACACGAACATGGAAGAACTGCTGCCGCTTCGTGATCTCACCCTGGACAACCGTAGCTTCCAAGATCAGTTAGGATGAAGAGCTCTTCGAGAGGAGTCCAACGCTACCTCAAACGTGAAGAATGGTTGCCGGAATCGACGGGAATCGCCGGATAAAATCTACGGTGAATAGTACCCGAGGGTTTGAGAACAGAGAACGAAGGTCGAGAGAAATTGCTAAGTATGGATTCTGTTTTCCTCAATAATTGAAGGCCAAAGCTCCAATTTATACACGCATGAAATCTAGTTAAAAAGCCCACCGACAGAAACAGATTTCACAAGCAAAGCGCGCTAAAATGCTCAAAAGCCATGGTGAAGTCTGGAAAACTAAACACTACGCTTGCTTCTAAAATCACGGTGAAATCTGGACAACAACTACGCTGGAAGCTGATCGCTGAAACAAACGCTGGAGAGATCTGGACAATTCACTATAGGCGCCAACACTTACGCGCTACACCAACACGATGACGTAGAGGAGAAGTCTGGACAACAAGCGTTAAACGCTAAACACTGCCTAAATCAACAGATCTCATCCCACGCGACCAGATCTCTCACGCTAGCTCAATACGGCGTCGCACCATTAAAACTAAACGGCGTCGTGTTGCACTAACCACAAAACACGCGGGACAGATCTCACAAACATACCGCGGCCACTTACGCGCTACACCAACACGATGACGTAGAGGAGAAGTCTGGACAACAAGCGTTAAACGCTAAACACTGCCTAAATCAACAGATCTCATCCCACGCGACCAGATCTCTCACGCTAGCTCAATACGGCGTCGCACCATTAAAACTAAACGGCGTCGTGTTGCACTAACCACAAAACACGCGGGACAGATCTCACAAACATACCGCGGCAGATCTCTCCTTCCCTCGCTGTATCCAGAACTCACGAAACGACGACGTTTATACTTTCGCTACAAAACACTTCGCAAACACCAGCATTCAGCGACAACAGATTTCTCGAGAAATCTGGACAGACTTCACACAAACAGATCTCACCAAAACAGATTTCTCACTCGAAATCTCAAAAATATCAAAATTTCCAGAATTGTTCTAAACGCGATTTCCGACCCGAAAATGCAAACGAAACCTTAAAACAGAGATTTGAACCACCAGAAATCTCTAAAATCCGATTAATTCAACAATTAATCTTATATAACAATTTCAGGTCTCACACCCCGGCTAACAGTACTAGTACATATATGCTATACGCTAACTGGGACACTCTATCCACCTCCTGGGGCTCCTCCAGCTGGGTCAAAGCCACGACCAGCAGAGAAACCTGGGAAACCTGAAAACAACACACAGGCAACAAAACCAGCCCCAGACCTCGGGGTCAAACCCCAGTACGGAGAGCAGCAATAAACAGCATAAGGAAAACACAGATAAATATGCAAATGATATGCAAGGGATCAAGGCTACAACCGAAAGCAGGGAGCCAAAGGATCTCAACAACATCTCAACAGCAAGATCTGAAAAAAGGAACAATTAGTTCGTGGCCACGGGTATACTGAACACATGGGAGCTACCCACTCATCTCCAGTACACCATACCAGATGCTAAACAAACAGCTCCACCTGCTGTTGCTCGCTCATGAGATGTGGGAGCTACCCACTCCGCTCATAGCAGCTAACAGATCCAGCAGGGAGAATGAGGTACGGGAGTTACCCGCTCAGCCTCCAAGGTATACGGGAACTACCCGCTCGTCCTTGAACATAGCATCCTGGTACTCACAATTCAACAGAATAGGCATAGCTAGCAAAACAGGACTCGACAGCAATATGCGTGTATGCAAATGCAATAGCTGATACTATAACACAGGGACAAGTAATAACAGCACAGAGCACACACACAGCCAAGCATATAATCCATGCTCAATCCTAAGCTGTAAACAAGCTCACATCCATACCTCCAATCTTCTGAGCTATAACTACAACAAAGCAGATTGCCACAATGACGCAGATCCACCACCTGCTCAACGGCAACACAACAACTGCTCAAAGACCGAAGCACAGAAAAGCAACAGCCGGGAGATACACTCAACCAGCGCTATCCTACCTCATCAAACACCACACAAAGCTCTAACAAGCTTAAAGGCAGGAACTGAACTTACCCCAAAAAGCTAGGTGCGAAATCCGACGCTTATGCCAACAGACTACACAAGGGAGATGTCTTTGCACACCTCACCAGCTTCAAGCAAACGTTCGAAAACAATATCCAAACGAAGCGTCTCAGCAAGAGGAGTCCAACACTACCACTCTCGCCTTTGTCGGAGCTGCCTACCGACGACAATCGAAGAAGATAAGGTTCGTTGAACAATAGCTAGGGTATCACGACAGGATTTGGCAATCGGGAAATATTCCAAGTGTCGGGAACAATAATAGAGAACAAAGCCAAGCTCCCTATTAATTCTCACTACTGACAGAAAATAAAAACAGCTCCACCGACAACTTAAACTATCGCAACTGATATTCCCGCTCGCAAATAGATCTTGCAACAGATCTCGCTCTAAGCCAAAAAAGATCTCTACTAACTCAAACGACGTCGCAGAGAACTACTGTCGCAACTGGACACGTCACCCGCTACTCACTGCTGAATACTAATCAACATCTGTTAGCAACGCTACAACAGATCTCTCACTCAGCTGACGCTAACGCAACTCACAGCTGATCTTTTTCGCTAATCCAAAACGCTGTCGTTCCAACTAATCCAAACAACGACGTACTAGCACCCGCTACTGAAACACGCTAGCGCACTCGCTACTGCTCAGCACTGCTGATCTCGCTACGACTGCTGAAACAACCACTCAGTGATGACCTGCGCTAACTACTGAACATCTTCCACGAAAGAACTCAACTAACCAAAGCTGTTCTAAGAACAAACAGAACCTGATAGCTTCTCCAAGCGCAACAACTCAAAGCTGATCTCAACAAAACCCGATTAATTAACTCAATTAATCTTATCATCTTTCGGGTCTCACAAAAACAGCTCAATAACAAGACCATTCCATTAGTGATGGTCCAGTGGAGCAAGCATGGCAGAGAAGAAGCTACGTGGGAGTTGGAGGAGAAGATGCAGCGTGAGTGGCCTCATTTGTTTGAGTAGGTATTGTATTAACTCCAGTAGCTAGACTGCTTGCTATATTGCTTTCCAGTTATTTTGTGACTCTTGGTTAGTAACCTCCTGATGCGTGTTAGAGTGCTACTTGTTGTTTGTGCATAGCACGTTTTGCTTATTCTCAGTTTTGGTGTCGTGGTGACATTTTTGTGATGCTAAGATCTTGATCAGTTCTGGAGTTTGTTGTTTGATTTCGAGGACGAAATCCTTTTAAGTGGGGGAGAAATGTGAGGTCTGGATAATTAATCTAATTAAATTTGGATAATTAGATCGAGTGTTGGCATAGACCAGATCGAGCGCGAGCTGGTCTGCATGGATGGAACAGCTCTGAGTTGTTACGTGTCGTAGAACGCTGAGCAAGTCTTCTAGTTGTGAGCTGGTCTGTGCGTGAATCAGTTCTGGCTTAGTTTTCGTAGAACAATTCAAGCTGGAGGGTTGGATTGCGTATTAATTGTTGTCGCAAGCTATTCTGGATACTCGAAGCTGGATATCCTGAGCGGGTAGCAAAGCGACGTCGTTTTGGAGAAACCATCTTAGAGGGGCGCAATCTGGTAGTACTGTGAGGACCGTCCCGGTTCGTGGTTTAGTGTAGACCGACACGGTTCATGGGTTCCAGCTTAGGCAAGAGCTGGAAGCGTGCGAGCTGGTATTTTATGCGTGATATGGTCGTCCCGAGCTGGAGTGCGATGCGACTTCGTTTAGGCGATATCAGGTTAGACGTGAGCTGGCAAATGCGTGATCTGTTTTGGTAGCGCAAACTAGATGACGTGTACCAGCTTGGACCCTGAGCTGTGGATGGCTACTGGTCATCAGATCGCGGGAGATTTAAGTTATATATTCGTGTGCACGCTATTCTTTCCACCACTTAGAAATTATTGCCTCTCAAGAGTTCGACATTCCAGCCCGTCTTAGAACCCTAGCTACTTTTCACCGTAACCTATTTCCTCCGATTCTCGGCGGTAGATGACGTAGCTTGGAGCAAGGTGGTAGCGTTGAATTCCTCTTTCCAAGACGCTTCTTCCTATACCTCTTTCGAAGACTTTGGTGGACTAGAAGTGTGAACGCGAAGGAATTACAGTGTGCTATCATTTGTATTTAGGCCGATTGGGTCTTCTGTTCAGGTAGTGCTTTCGAGTAAGTGTTAGATCCTACCTTACGCTTCGTTTAGAGCTATCTGTTGTGCTCGAAGGGTAGGATAGAACTGCGTTGAGCTGGTGGCTCCCAGTTTGGTATTCCTGTGCTTACTGTCCCTAAACTGGTCGTTGTGTTTGGCTAAACAGGTTCTATATCTGAGTTGTTCGGGACTCTTGTTGTGGTAATTTAGCACAAAAGATAAGGTACGGATGTGAGCTTATATTTACAGCTTAGAGATAGGCTTGTGTATAAATGAGCATGTGCTGAGCAGGGTGTATGTTTTTGGTTCTATGTTATTGCTTGCATCTGTTCTGTTGTGTGGTGTCTTGCAAGCTGTTCTTATGCATACACGCATGACATGTTGTTACGCTCTGTTCCTTGCTATCCTGTGCTAACAGCCTGTTGTGAGAACCTATGATTTGTTGTCTTTCGCTGTTGAGCTAACCCGTGTTGATAGGATCATCTTCCACCTTCCATGTTGCTTCTTCAACTCCGTGTCGATTCCATTGAATCTTCACCAATGGAATGGTTTTCGCTCGGAGCTGTTTATTCTTTCGGTATTATAGCTGGGACTACCAGTCTACTATTCACATACAAAATATCATCAGTGTTCACTTTATATTCTGACTGATGTCCAGATTTAATCATTTCAATCGACTGCTGAAAGCTCTGATCTCTCTTTTGTGCATCCTGTACTCGCATCACTAACTCGGGTTCAGCATCTATAGCAAAAATTCTCATCGGCTTTCCCTCTATCGTAAACAATTATCCAGAATTACAGCAATCCTCTGAAAGACTCGGTTCGTTAAGCTCATAAATGCTGCTGGTGCATCGGTCAATTCAAAAGGCATAACAACAACTCATAATGACCATACCTCGTTCGAACAGCAGTTTTCAATATATCCTTATTTCTGACTCTCAACTGATGATAACCGGATCTCAAATCAATTTTCGAATATACTGACGATCCCTGCAATTGGTCAAACAAATCATCTATTCGCGGTAACGGATATCTATTCTTTTCTGTTGCTTTGTTCAGGTGCCGGTAGTCAATACACAATCTCATCGATCCATCTTTCTTTCGCACAAATAATACTGGAGCACCCCAAGGAGACCACTATCGGAACTGACATCACCAATTGGTCAAACAAATCATCTATTCGCGGTAACGGATATCTATTCTTTTCTGTTGCTTTGTTCAGGTGCCGGTAGTCAATACACAATCTCATCGATCCATCTTTCTTTCGCACAAATAATACTGGAGCACCCCAAGGAGACCACTATCGGAACTGACATCACAA
This sequence comes from Dorcoceras hygrometricum, assembly GCA_001598015.1. Taxonomy (NCBI): domain Eukaryota; kingdom Viridiplantae; phylum Streptophyta; class Magnoliopsida; order Lamiales; family Gesneriaceae; genus Dorcoceras; species Dorcoceras hygrometricum. The sequence continues at coordinate 2,046 of KQ993827.1, read as the reverse complement.
TTCGAAGATCAAATCTTCCTTATATAATTCCCACAACTGTTGAATTCTGTTTTCAAAACCCACCGACAAAAACAGTCGGCGCATCAATCTCCCAAACCAGCAGGTACCAACGAACCAACTGCTGATTCCTAAACAGCGCTAACACAAATCACAAAGCAAACCAACGGCTGGTTCTCAAAACGGCGTCGTGCCAACTTACTCAAACGACGTCGCATAGGATGCTATACCAGCAGCTGGTCATTCAGTCGCAAGAACAAAACAATGCAACGCTTCTCTCTGCTGGTACCAGTCGCAACCTCAAAACGCATCGTTGCAACTAACTCAAACGACGTCGCTCTACTGACGTCATCAAATCTGATAGCAGCACTCGCTAAATACCAACAGCACGCTATAGTGGTCTACCAATCTCTTGCAGCTGGACAACCAGTCGCCCTATCCAAACGACGACTCCAGCTGTTCTTTCATATTTATGCCAACATTACCATCAAAATCGGATACTCCAAGCATCACACAATCACTCTCAATCTCATTCCCCTCATACTGTAGTACGCAATTTCTAACAACTTTGATTGATAACGTTCCCTTCCCCCGAGGTGAAGAAACCGATACCATCTCAGCTAAAGGTTCAACAGGTAAGTCATGTGATACAACAAAGTGTTCCAAAATAAAGGTGTATAAAGCACCAGTATCAATTACCACATAAGCAGGAAAATTACACAAATAGCAATTACCTGCGATCACCTCATCAGGAACCGCCTCTGTTTGCTCCTCCGTCAATGAAAACATTCTTGCTTGTTGTTTAGGAGGTTGGCTCATTGTCTGGTTCCCTCCTTGTCTACCCTGGGTCTGAGATGAATGTACAGAAGACACTTGCCTTTCCACCCCTGAATTCTGTGAACTTTCAACACCGCGTTGCGGACAAATTCTTGCAAAATGTCCAGGTTGATTGCAGAGGTTGCAACGACCAAATACTCCTCTACACTGTTCTGTATTATGTCGTCCTCCACATTTAGTACAGTACACATCGGGTGTCTGCTCTGGTTCCCTCCGTTTAGTTTCACTCGAACTAGCGGAGCTACCGGTCCCTAAACGTTTGAATTGCTTTCCTCTGCCCTTAAAGAAATTCTTCTTCTCACTACTGCTGCTTCCAGCGTCAAATCGAGGGGGTGGTGGAATCTGTGGGTTTTCCTGCGATGATCTTGCTGATAGTGGCACAAATTGTGCTCGTCGTTGCCTTAGTAATCCAGCTTCTGCGCCTTTTGCGCGATTAAGTGCATCCGCAAAAGTATTGGGTCTCCCAGTATTCACCAAGGTGAACACATCTGGATTCAACCCATTTATAAACTGATCGGCTTGTGCTTCATCGCTGATAGCAACATGTGGAGCAAATTTGAGCAAGCTCGTGAACTTGGCAACATACTCTTCAATATTCAATTGTCCCTGTGTCAAATTCGCAAATTCTGCTCCTTTATCCTTCCGATAAGAAACTGGGAAGAATCTCTGGTAAAAAGCGATTCTAAACACTGTCCAAGTAACCATTGTGCCCTGATTTTCCAGTGCTTTCTTCGTTGCCACCCACCAACTTTTCCCAAGACCATGCAGCTGGTGTACAATTAATTTCACCCGACGATCGTCGGTATAATCAAGCGCTTCAAATAACTGTTCTATATCTTCTAACCAATTTTCACAGTCTATCGCACTTTCGATTCCTGTCAAAGTCGGTGGTTTAAAAGACTGAAATCGTTTCAACAAGGTTTCCATAGGGGTTGCAGCTGCATTCAACATATCAGTCGATGTACTACCCTGTTCTGTTCTATGAATTGTCCCAGTCTGCCGAGTAGTTGTTCTTCGAGGAGGCATATCTACAAATCAAACAGACTGATCAAATTTCCTCATCAATTGCTAATAAGTCAGTCTCAGTCCCTCCTCTGCATACCATTCATGAATATACTGCTTCTCAAGAGATTGAGTTCTGATTCAGAGGTAATTCAATACATGCTACTTATTCTCTTCTCAAAGAGCATGTAATTCTTTCAACTTCTCGGT
>KQ993826.1:268201-295206 GCA_001598015.1 Dorcoceras hygrometricum | reverse complement strand
AGTCATGTCCGAAAAGTCCAACGCTATCGTCGGAGTGGCGACTACCGGATTCGAGTGTCTCCACCGAGCTGAGATGGGATGACGGGCCCCGATGATCACGGACCGATGATTTCCACCGGCTGATTGGCTGCGTGTGGTATAGAGGCTTGATTTGAGTTACCAGTTGATAGACTGGTCTAGCTATCCGATTTCTTGATAGCCCTCATGCATTCATAGCATTGATTTATAGCATGTTGCATGTTTACCTGCTTTGATAGCTCTTCGTATTGAGGCTTGACCTCGTATTCATTTCCTGCTTTGTCTTGCTGGGTCTGCGTGCCCATTTGCAGGAGCTTTAGGTAACCAAGCTGGGCAGAGTGGAAGTTTAGTTGGTCGATCCCCTCATCCCTGAGTCCCAGTTTACTTATGATATGTATTGAACCGGGGGATGCCCCGTGTTTTATTGTATTTGGGGGATCTGTATTTTTAATTGAATTATGTGGTTGCTTGTGGTATGAGTTTGATTTAACTTATATTTTGAATATCGAATATTTTGAATGTATGATTTGAAGTTCAGGCCATTGTATTTCGAAAAATTTTTAAGCCCTGATTTTAAGCTTCCGTGATTATGCGCTTATTATGTGTTAATTGTTCTAATTAGCACGGGGCCTGACAAATCACCATGCACGGAGTCTCCTCAGCCTGATCTCCTGTCAAGGCGTTCGCCTGCGCCTGCTGGGGAATCTGAAACGGGGGTCGGGAAGGTCCTCCAAAACGGGACTGCTCGCGAGGCTGAAAACTAGGTCGCTGGGACTGAGCAAAAGGCTGCCGTCGCTGAGAAGAACCACTAGCGGAACCCTGCTGCGACTGACCCGTAGACCGCCCTCCAATCGAAGGACACGCTCTAGCGAAGTGTCCCGGCTGACCACAAAGGTGGAAGAGTCCTCGAACTCCTCGACACTGCGAAGTCTCATGCCTCCCTCCGCACTGACTACAGAATCCGCCTCCAGAACCGCTACCAGACCCACTGCCTGAACCAGAGCTCACGGAACCAGAAGAACTCGAATGGCCCTTCTTCTTGAACTGCTTCCCTCTAGGTCTAAACTGCTGGCGACTCGACTGCTGCGACCCCTGCGGAGACTGATACGACTGCGACACCGCCTGAGCCGGCTGAGAAGCACGCGCGGTCGTCTGATGCACTGGAGCCTCAGGATCCATCAAACTCTCCTCGATATCTACTGCATTGTTCACAGCGTCCATGAAAGTCGCCGGGGACCCAGACAGCACCATCCGATATAGGTCAGGTCTCAAGCCCTTCAAAAACTTGTTCCTCTAGGTCTCAAGCCCCTTCAAAAACTTGTCCTCTTTGTTCGCTCTTGGTTACGCCAAAGCTGGCATGTACACTAGAAGCGTAGAAAACCGCCTCGCATACTCGGCCACACGCATATCACCTTGCTTCAGGTTGTCAAACTCATGTTCCCGACTAGCGAAATACGACTCTGGGGTGTATTCGCGTCGAAAGGCCTCGCAGAAAACATCCCAAGTGAGAATCGTCCCACTATCTCGAAGCATCCTCGAAGTACTCCTCCACCAACGCTGAGCATCATCTCGTAGCTGCAGCACTGCCAACTTCAGTCTCTTTTCCGGAGCATACTCCAGGGTATCAAACAGCTCCTCCATCTGAACAAGCCACGCCTCAGCACTAGCGCCACCCTCGGTACCGGCCAACGTCGGTGGGTTCGTCCGCTGAAATCGGGCTAAGACTAACTCCATTCCACCTATCTTCCTAGTGACGTCATCTACCTGAGCGTCATCATCACTACCTGCTCTAGACTCCTCCTCAGAACGTCTAGTCCTCCTACCTCCTCCACGTCTAGGCGGCATCTAATCAAGCCTAGAGCTAAGATCTCACAGCAGATAAAATAACAAGGCAGATAATAGATCACATAAGTCACAGAGGCAATCAAAATCAAATCAAAACTCTGTGCCTAGACTCGAGTGTGATCAAAAGAAATCGAGCTTATCCCAGTTTAAGCTCTGATACCAAAAATGTCAGGCCCCGTGCTAATTAGTAACAATTAACACATAATAAGCGCATAATCACGGAAGCTTAAAATCGGGGCTTAAAAATTTTTCGAAATACAATGGCCTGAACTTCAAATCATACATTCAAAATATTCGATATTCAAAATATAAGTTAACTCAAACTCATACCACAAGTAACCACATAATTCAATTCAAAATACAGATCCCCAAATACAATAAAACATGGGGCATCCCCCGGTTCAATACATATCATAAGTAAACTGGGACTCATGGATGAGGGGATTGACCAGCTGAACTTCCACTCTGCCCAGCTTGGTTACCTAAAGCTCCTGCAAATGGGCACGCAGACCCAGCAAGACAAAGCAGGAAACAAATACGAGGTCAAGCCTCAGTACGAAGAGCTATCAAAGCAGGTAAACATGCAACATGCTATAAATCAATGCTATGAATGCAGAGGGCTTTCAAGAAATAGGATAGCTAGACCAGTCTATCAACTGGCAACTCAATTCAAGCCTCTATACCACACACAGCCAATCAGCCGGTGTAAATCATCGGTCCGTGATCATCGGGGCCCGTCAGACCATCACAGCTCGGCGGTAGACACTCGCATCCGGTAGTCACCGCTCCGACGATAGCGTTGGACTTCTCGGACACGACTCAACAGTCGGCCAGTCACAACGTGGCACCCAATCAGGTAATAAAAATCAATTATCAATTCAGGCTCAAGATGTATGCAATGAATGTCGTTCGATTTCAATGCTCAATGCATACATTTTACAATACGTGAAACAAAACAGAACACAGTCAATTTCATCATCCAAGCTCATGTAAATCATATAGCAGCAGTTCACAACATCGAAGAACAGACATGTTCACGCTCAAGCTGCTAAAAGCTGCTCAATTCGTACCTTTCCTCCTTCAAATTACCTAACAGATTCCTCCTGGCTCAAATCACGCAGCAGGACACTTCCTAGAAGCTGAAATCTGTTACAACATAGCTAATATCTTAGCTCAATTCTTAATCATAATCACGTTAAACCTACTGCCAGAAGCTATTCCAAATTCTACACTTCTACGCAAACTTAGACTACTAAAAACCGAGCTCAAACCACAAGAATTGCTCACCCAAAAGCTCACGCTAGCAGAAGAACGCACGCACTGACTTTCCTCAAAAGCTTCGAAGTCCAGCAGCTTCGCGTTTCCACTTCCAGCGAAATTCAACTACTCAAATGGGTAGCAAACGAAAGAGCTAAGCAAGGGAAATCCAGCGCCACAAAGATCTCCAAAAACAAAGGCTGGATGCGAAGGAAATCTAGGGAAGAAATGTCTCGGTGAACAGTAGTTCGACGAGGGTTTGGAGAAGAAGAGATAAGATAAGGCTGGTTCAAAAATATTTCTAAGTGTCGAACGACACTTCTACTTAAAATCTCTCAAATCCAACGTCTGCTGATTATCTAAGCAGCCGAGAAAACCAGCAGGTAACGATCAGCAGGTACCAACTCTTTCTCTTCAATAAAATCAGCAGAAGCAAACAAAAGCATTCGCGTGAAAGCACTTCGAAACGACACCGTTCCAACTTATCAAAACGACGCCGTAGCAAAACTCCAGCTGACAACAGCTCTCGCAAGCAAAACGACCATCTGCTGGTCACAGCTCTATCTCCAAAACATTCTATCTGCTGGTCGCGAGAAATCACACAAAACGACAACGCATCTACTAATTCAAACGACGTCACTTCTCAACGCTCTTGCATAAGCGCGCCTGCTGATCAGCAGCAACCAACACAACGCAATCACTTCCAGCAGCAAGGAATACGTCACGCCTATGTCACCATATCTATCGATAGTTCTTGCGACTGATTCCACAAGCGCATCTGCTGATCACTGTTCACAAGCGCATCTGCTGAATCTAATAGTCAACATTCCAAAATGTTGACTAACACGCGTCACTTCCTCGCTCAATCTCACGCTACGCGCGATGTCTGCCAGCAGCAACTTCAATTCGCACCAAAGCCAGCAGATCTTCATGCGTCACGCTGATGTCACCATATCTGCTGATTCCAATTCCACCAGCAGGAGCTACAGTAACTTGCTATCAACAGCTTTGCACCAAAATTTGCTACGATATAATTCTCCAAAATTCAACGCAACATTCGAAATCAGCAGGAACTTCAATCCTTTCGCAAATTCCTCAAAACACACGTGATTAATCCCAAATCAAATCAATTAATCACTAATATAACTTCTCAATCCTCACATTCTCCCCAACTTAAGAGATTTCGTCCTCGAAATCAAAGGCAGACACAGGGAGAACACATCAAACATGCAAATCAGCACCAAAATTCGAAGCAAAAATAAAAAATTTACCTGGAAATTATGCAATCTCAGCGCTCAAACAGGTGAGGCCATTCCTGCCTCATCTTCTCCTCAACTTCCCAGGTTGCTTCTTCTCGGCCATGCTTGCTCCATTGGACCATCACCAACGGAATAATCTTGTTCCTCAGCTGTTTCTCCTTCCTATCCAAGATCTGCAAAAAGAAAAAAAAATCTCATCGCTAGTCTTTCTCGAGTTTGAGTATTCCTTCTTATACTATTTGTCTTTTTCAGTCCACGTGAATCAATCTGCCAATACCTTAAAGTTTGGACTCATAAGTTTGGTTGCGCCTAATTTGCAAGGACCGACTTTCATCTCTAACAAAATCTTCCCTAGTTGAGTGAAACACACCTGAGCGCGAGTGATTTCCTTGGAGTGAATAGTGAGGCTTTGGGTGAGGCACAAAATTTTTTCTCTAACCTTTTCTTGCAGGTAAAAAAATATTTCGGAACGAAGGACCGAGAAGGAAGTAGGCGAGGGTTTGAACCCAGGGCTGTCCATGGTTCAAATGGAAGCCTTGTTCGGCGATGTGACTAGGAGGATAAGGGCTGAATTGGAACTCCTTCATGATAGAATGAGTAGACTGGAGGTTAGTGCGAGTGGAGGTAAATCCAAATCAAAAAAAGGCGAGAGTGAATTTGATGGGGAGGATGAGTCTGAGGGGCATCGTGAGAATTGGGACAGGAATAAGCGAGATCAAGGGTATGGCAGGGGTAGGCATGCAACCATGCGTGGGCGATGAGGGGGCGAGAGAGGATGGGAATGTGGGTAGCATTGTGAGACCTGAAATTGAAAAGATTAATTTGGTTGGAATTAATCGGTTTAGAGATTTCTGGTGATTCAGATCTCAGTTTGGATGCTTCGTTTGCTTTTTCGGGTCAGATTTCACATTTTAAGCAACTCTGGAAATTTTGGAATTTTTCGAGTTTTCGAGTGAGAAATCTGAATTTTGGTGAGATCTAATTTTTGTGAGATCTGTTCATATTTCTTGAGAAATCTGGTCGCAGCGTGTAGTTGTTAGCGCAAGGTTTAAACGCCTTCGTTTTTGTGAGATCTGGTAGTCTCGTGTAGGAGAGATCTGTGCGCTAGTGGAGAGATCTGGTTGTTTTGCGTTAGCGCTAGGATCTGTGTAACGCCCCAAAAATCCCTAGGACCATATTTATGCATTTCATAAATCATATGGGCCATTTTGGCAATTTTAAATATTATGTATCTGCTGAATTGTTGAGATCAGCAGGTAAGTTTGCGCTGCGGCTGGTTCCAGCAGGCGACTCCATTCCATTAAGTTGTAGAAAGATCAGCAGGTAGCTTTATTATTCCATCTGCTGATCACCCCAACGACATCGTTTCACTTTATATTTATTTAAAAGACCTCGCGACTGGATTCTTATTTGTTGCGACTGGTACTGTTCATTTCAGCAGGTATTAGTCTTGCGACTGGTACTATTCCCTGCGACTGGATTTCTTTCAACCAGTTCCAGTTTAGCGATATGTTTCCAAAGTTGAATTCAATACTCAGTAAGTTTTAAAATAGGAAGCAAATTTTTAAAATGATGGAACCCGATGATTTACCGGAATGTTTAAAGAAAAGATTGTTAAGGAACAAAAGATGTTTTAGATTATGGCATAGATAGTTACGGTCACCAAGGAGAAGGGTGAGCAGTTGTCGAAGATGTCGACTGCCCTTTCATATGAGCTATATGATAAAACTGATATCGGGAGTCATTTTGATCAAAGTGCAAATTGGACCACATAGAACTTATATGCCATGATCAACTGAAAATGAAATTGAAAGAAATGAGAAGCTGGGTTATCATCCCCTGTTTCTGCCATTGAATGTTCACTGAAATTGTATATTGAAGTTCCTTAACATATGCATTGCACAGATGTCTGCCTGCGTTTTATGAACTTTTTTCTACTCAGATTTTACTTGTTGAGCCTTTAGGCTCACTAGCTTTTAAAATGGTGCAGGTACGACAACTGGTGGAGGAACAGCAGGTGAAACTTGAAATCAGCAGATGGGTGGCGTTGTGTTTATCCAAGGCCTACGTTTTCAGTGTCTAAGTTGTATTGTTTTGATTAGGTTGTACTGTATTAAATCAATAGCAATGGTTGTATATTTACATCGAATAGCAGCTGTTGTAAATCGCAATTGCAAAGTTATATGAAATACCCTGTTTTCCGCAAATGTTTTAGCAGTCTGCTGGTCACAGCTCTATCTCCAAAACATTCTATCTGCTGGTCGCGAGAAATCACACAAAACGACAACGCATCCACTAATTCAAACGACGTCACTTCTCAACGCTCTTGCATAAGCGCGCCTGCTGATCAGCAGCAACCATCGCAACGTAAATACTACCAGCAGCAATGGATACGTCATGCCTACGTCACCACATCTATCGATAGCTCTTGCAACTAATTCCACAAGCCATCTGCTGATCACTGCTCACAAGCGCATCTGCTGAATTCAATAGTCAACATTCCAAAATGTTGACTAACACGCGTCACTTCCTCGCTCAATCTCACGTTACGCACGATGTCTGCCAGCAGCAACTTCAATTCGCACCAAAGCCAGCAGATCTTCATGCGTCACGCTGATGTCACCATATCTGCAGATTCCAATTCCACCAGCAGGAGCTACAGTAACTTTGACCAGCGTTGACTCCGGTACAGTAGCGTGCTATTAACAGCTTTGCACCAAAATTTGCTACGATATAATTCTCCAAAATTCAACGCAACATTCGAAATCAGCAGGAACTTCAATCCTTTCGCAAATTCCTCAAAACACACGTGATTAATCCCAAATCAAATCAATTAATCACTAATCTAACTTCTCAATCCTCACATTGATCGTTTTTTTTTTGTTGTGATTTTTGTTTCCTTTGAGAATTCATATGGAAAAGGATTTCACACACCCTAAACATCTTGTTCTAACGACCGGGAATAATTCGATTCTCTTGGCCATTGAATTGAGGGCGCGTGGAAGTCAATATCACGTGTTTGCCTTTCTTAACCAATGAGAATCATATCATTTGGTATCAGAGCCCAGGTTCTATTGAAGAAGACAATTTCTTATCCAAAATACCAAATGTCCTTGAGTTTCCTCTCGAACCTCAAGATCTATCTTTATTTTTGTCTACGCAAGTTTCTGCATTGAGTCTTGAAAAAAAAAATAAAAAAAAACAAAAAGAAAAAAAAGAGGAAAAAAACAGAAAATAAAATTTGGTGTTTTACAAATTAAAATGATATGAGGGGGAATTTTACTAAATTTTGAAGGTGTGTCATGCTTGATTTCTCAAGTAGCTTGCCACTAATCCCTTTCATATAAAAACCTGTTTTCAAAGTAAGACTTTCATCATTTGCAAAGAAAAGATTTAAACTTTTCTTCAAAGAAATTTCAAAAAAGTTTGTGCGTTGCTCAAAAGGGAAGATCTCTGCGGGAATTTGCCGTTGTTGAAAAGATTCGTTTAAGGCACGTAAAAGCTGATCTTTTTCTACACCATTTGAAGCATATATTGTGTTTTAATGGATCTGCTTGCCTGTATGCTATTGATATATTGAAAGTTCATGTTTGAAATGATTTGGACATGATAAGGAAAGAAAGATGGGTTCGAAAATGATGTTTTGATTTTTATGATGCTTCCAGTATGTTTTTCAGAAAGTTTATGAAGTTTTATATGTACTGAGTATTCGAATTCATTTCCAGAAATGTTATGAAAGTTCTTCTTGCAGTAGCTGTAATATTAGAATTTGATAACGGTGTAATTGGTAGTTGCTGGTTGAATCGTTGGTATGGTTTGATAGGCAACAACTGATGGCATCGTTGTTGTTTTGATATTACAGACGAGGAGTTATGAATTCAGCAGCTGTATCTACTTGTTAAGATTCAGCAGCTGTATGGTTTTAACGTTTACGAATGTTCTTCTTGTAGTTGTAATGTCGAAATTTGATGATTTTGTAATCGATAGTTGCTAGTTGAATCAGTATAAAGTCTGGTTTAATAGGCGACGGCTGGTAGCGAAATCATTGTTTAGATATTGCAAATGTCTTCGTAAATTTCAGCAGATGCACTGTTCATCAGCAGATGCGTCTTTCCTTGACAATATCAGCAGTTGTTTCCTTTGATTAGGAATCAGCAGCTGCATTGTGATTTTAATTTCAGCAGTTGTATTTTCCTTAGTTAAAATCCAGCAATTGCATTGTCTACATAAAATCAGCAGATGCACTGTTCATCAGCAGATGCGTCTTTCCTTGACAATATCAGCAGTTGTTTTCCTTTGATTAGGAATCAGCAGCTGCATTGTGATTTTAAATTCAGCAGCTGTATTTCCTTTGTTAGAATTCAGCAGTTGCGTAGATTTTCTAAAATCAGCAGATGCACTGTTCATCAGCAGATGCGTCTTTCCTTATTAATATCAGCAGTTGTTTTCCTTTGATTAGGAATCAGCAGCTGCATTGTGATTTTAAATTCAGCAGCTGTATTTCCTTTGTTAGAATTCAGCAGCTGCGTAGTCTTCGTAAATTTCAGCAGATGCACTGTTCATCAGCAGATGCGTCTTTCCTTATTAATATCAGCAGTTGTTTTCCTTTGATTAGGAATCAGCAGCTGCATTGTGATTTTAAATTCAGCAGCTGTATTTTCCTTAGTTAGAATCCAGCAGTTGCTTTTTCTACATAAAATCAGCAGATGCACTGTTCATCAGCAGATGCGTCTTTCCTTATTAATATCAGCAGTTGTTTTCCTTTGATTAGGAATCAGCAGCTGCATTGTGATTTTAAATTCAGCAGCTGTATTTTCCTTAGTTAGAATCCAGCAGTTGCATTGTCTACATAAAATCAGCAAATGCACTGTTCATCAGCAGATGCATTCCATAGTGATAATTCAGCAGTTGCTTTACTCATTTTTCAAATACTGTTCAATCCAGCTGGTATTAGTCTTGCGACTGGTACTATTCACTTATATAGTCGTGTTAGCGCTTTTCCTTGCGACTGATTGACGCGCTAACGACGTCGTTCCTTTAAGTCATAGAAAAATCAGCAGGTAGTCTTGTTATTTCATCTGCTGATCACTCCAACGACATCGTTTCACTTTATATTTATTTAAAAGACCTTAACTTAACATATGCATTGCACAGATGTCTGCCTGCGTTTTATGAACTTTTTTCTACTCAGATTTTACTTGTTGAGCCTTTAGCTAGCTTTTATTTCAGATTCTTTTATTCGAAAATTTTGTTTACCCCAATTCTCGTGGCCCCGTTGGGTTTGGGCGTCACAACATGGTATCAGAGCGACGTTCCTGAGATAAACACATGCACCATCAGCTGGATCAAAGTTCATCGTCTGTTCTTCTAAGTTGTGAGTTTATTTTCAGAGCATTGTCTTTTATTTTAGCATGTTCTGATTTATGCATATGGTGGATTATGGGCTATAGAATATAAAAATGTCAGGAAGAGGACGAGGAAGAACTAGAAGCAGTAATCCTCTAGAAGAAACAGAGAGTGATAACAATGCTAACATCGCTCAACTATTAAGAATGCTGGAAGAACCAAATAATAGCAGAGGAAATGGCCATTCTTCCAGCAGCAGGGGACCAAGTAACGATGACCCCCAAGAGAAGTTTAGGCGCCAGAAGCCTAAGGAATTTAGTGGAAATACTGATCCACTAGTTGCAGAAAGTTGGATTAAACCCATGGAAGTTATTTTCGAGTACCTACAACTGTGTGATTTAGATAGGCCAAGGTGCGCTACCTACATGCTAAGGGATGATGCGATGATCTGGTGGGAAGGAGTCAAGATGTCTGTGGATCTGCTGAATCTCACCTGGGCAGATTTCAAGCGAGTATTCTATGAGCAATACTTCACAGCGGGGAAAAGATCTGAATTGAAGAGGGAATTTTTTACCCTCAAGCAAGGGAGTTTAACCGTACAGGAATATGTGCGGACGTTTGAAAGAGGGTGCTATTTTGTGCCACTGATAGGAAGTGACCCAGAAGAGAAATTGAGTCACTTCATAGAAGGGTTGAAACCAATGTTCAAAATGAATGTGAGACTGTCAGTGCCAAGAACTTATAGGGAAGCAGTGGATAGAGCCCTGCAAATCGAAAGAGATTTGAAATATCTCGATGAAGAGAGGCAGCAAAAGAGACAGGCCTTTCAGCAGAAGGATCAAAGGCCATTCAAGAAACAGAGCAAGAACCAGCAGAGGCCTCAGGAGCAAAAGCCTCTACAAATCCAACCTATAAGCTCCGTTCCTGCTGGTAATAATAGGCCATTATGTCCTAAGTGTCAAAAGCCTCATTTGGGAAAATGCAGACTTGGGCAAAACGTCTGCTACAAGTGTGGAATGCCTGGACATATTTTGAAGAATTGTCCAAAATCTAAGCAATTGGTGACCAGCAGAGCCTATGTGATGACTGCTGATCAAGCTCCTCCAGAGTCTACGGTGGTTACAGGTGAAATTTCGATAGCTGGATTTCCTTCTCTAGCTTTGTTAGATTCAGGAGCTACACATTCATTCATTTCTGCTGAATTTGTTAAGAAATTGTCAATTCAACCGAAGCAAGTAATGATAGGTTATTGTGTGTTGGTACCATCTGGGGAAAAATTGGTATCGCACGAAGTGTTTAAAAGTTTAGAGCTTAAACTTCAAGGGCATAAGATTACTGCTGATTTAATTGTGTTTCCAATGCCGGAGTTTGATTTGATTTTGGGAATAGATTGGCTAACTAAGTTTGGGGTAGTGATTGACTTTAAACTGCGAGCAGTAGCTGTTAATCCAGTAGGAAAAGAGCCATTCCAGTTTTTGGCCAAACATGATAATAAAATTCCTCCAACTATATCATCGTTAGCTGCTACTGATAGGCCCCAGCTGTCCATAGTAGAAGTATCAAATGAATTCCTTGAAGTTTTTCCAGAAGATATTCAAGGATTGCCACCAGACAGGGAGTTGGAGTTTTCCATTGATCTAATCCCAGGAGCTGCTCCAGTATCTAGACCACCATATCGGTTAGCTCCAACAGAGATGAAAGAATTGAAAGAACAGATACAAGACCTGTTGGAAAAAGGATTCGTTCGACCCAGTACTTCGCCATGGGGAGCCCCTGTTCTGTTTGTAAAGAAAAAGGATGGGATTATGAGATTATGTATAGATTATCGTGAGTTAAATAAGTTGACAATTAAGAATAAGTATCCATTACCTAGGATAGAAGATCTTTTTGACAAAACATAATCTCTAGGGATGGAATAGAAGTCGACCCTGCTAAAGTGGAAGCGGTTCGCGACTGGCCAGCACCAAAGAATGTAGCAGAGATAAGAAGTTTCTTGGGTTTAGCTGGATATTATCGACGGTTTATCCAAGGATTTTCCAAGATTGCTGTTCCTTTGACTACGCTTACAAGGAAGAAAGTAAAATACAACTGGACAGAAGAGTGTCGAGCCAGTTTTGATAGATTGAAGCAAGCGTTGATTGAAGCCCCTGTTTTGACGATGCCAACTGATGAGGGAAAATTTGTAATATATACTGATGCGTCTAAGTTGGGACTAGGAGCTGTGCTGATGCAGGATCGTAAAGTTATTTCATACGCATCTCGACAGCTGAAGGATCATGAGAAAAATTACCCAACTCACGACTTAGAACTAGCAGCTGTTGTTTTTGCCCTTAAGATATGGAGTCATTACCTCTATGGGGAGAAGTGTGAGATTTTTACAGATCACAAAAGCTTAAAGTACTTCTTTACCCAGAAAGAATTGAATATGAGGCAGAGGCGATGGTTGGAACTAGTTAAAGATTATGATTTCACTATCAGTTATCATCCGGGAAAAGCAAACGTAGTGGCTGATGCTCTCAGCAGGAAATCAGCAGGATTAGCGCATTTGACTGTCCAGCAGCCATTGGCAAATGAAATTGAAAGGTTTGGACTTGAAATAGTGTCCAGCAGTAGCAGTAATATGATTTTAGGAGACCTCTCAGTAATATCAAATTTGTTAAATCAAATTCGAGAGGGTCAGCAGCAAGACCAACAGTTGAAGAAATGGGTCCAGCAGGATAAAGAAAGAGGTAATAGTTTATATTTTACAGAGGATGGAATTGTGAGGTATTTGGGCAGAGTTTGGGTACCTCAAGTGAATGATTTAAGAGCTGAACTTTTGAAAGAAGCTCATACAGCACCATATTCAGTACATCCAGGAAACACGAAAATGTACAAATACCTCCAGCAGTTATATTGGTGGCCAGGGATGAAGATGGATGTTGCTAAATTTGTAGCTGAATGTTTAACATGTCAGCTGGTGAAGGCTGAACATCAGCGACCAGCAGGTTTGTTGAAGCCACTGCCGATCCCAGAATGGAAGTGGGAAAGTATAGCGATGGATTTTGTAACTGGGTTACCAAGAACAGTTCAAGGATATAACTCCATTTGGGTTATAATTACCTCCAGCAGTTATATTGGTGGCCAGGGATGAAGATGGATGTTGCTAAATTTGTAGCTGAATGTTTAACATGTCAGCTGGTGAAGGCTGAACATCAGCGACCAGCAGGTTTGTTGAAGCCACTGCCGATCCCAGAATGGAAGTGGGAATGTATAGCGATGGATTTTGTAACTGGTTTGCCAAGAACAGTACAAGGATATAACTCCATATGGGTTATAATTGATAGGCTCACTAAGTCTGCTCATTTCTTACCAGTTAAAACGACCAGAAGGTTTGGTGTTTTACAAATTAAAATTATATGAGGGGAATTTTACTAAATTTTGAAAGTGTGTCATGCTTGATTTCTCAAGTAGCTTGCCACTAATCCCTTTCATATAAAAACCTGTTTTCAAAGTAAGACTTTCATCATTTGCAAAGAAAAGATTTAAAGTGTTCTTCAAAGAAATTTCAGAAAAGTTTGTGCGTTGCTCAAAAGGGAAGATCTCTGCGGGAATTTGCCGTTGTTGAAAAGATTCGTTTAAGGCACGTAAAAGCTGATCTTTTTCTACACCATTTGAAGCATATATTGTGTTTTAATGGATCTGTTTGACTGTATGCTATTGATATATTGAAAGTTCATGTTTGAAATGATTTGGACATGATAAGGAAAGAAAGATGGGTTCGAAAATGATGTTTTGATGTTTATGATGCTTCCAGTATGTTTTTCAGAAACTTTATGAAGTTTTATATGTACTGAGGATTCGAATTCATTTCCAGAAATGTTATGAAAGTTCTTCTTGCAGTAGCTGTAATATTAGAATTTGATAACGGTGTAATTGGTAGTTGCTGGTTGAATCGTTGGTATGGTTTGATAGGCAACAGCTGATGGCATCGTTGTTGTTTTGATATTACAGACGAGGAGTTATGAATTCAGCAGCTGTATCTACTTGTTAAGATTCAGCAACTGTATGGTTTTAACGTTTACGAATGTTCTTCTTGTAGTTGTAATGTCGAATTTTGATGATTTTGTAATCGGTAGTTGCTAGTTGAATCAGTATAAAGTCTGGTTTAATAGGCGACGGCTGGTAGAGAAATCATTGTTTAGATATTGCAAATGTCTTCGTAAATTTCAGCAGATGCACTGTTCATCAGCAGATGCGTCTTTCCTTGACAATATCAGCAGTTGTTTTCCTTTGATTAGGAATCAGCAGCTACATTGTGATTTTAATTTCAGCAGTTGTATTTTCCTTAGTTAAAATTCAGTAGTTGCTTTATTCGTTTTAAGTACTATTCATTTATATAATCGTGTTAGCGTTTTTCCTTGCGACTGATTTACGTGCTAACGACGTCGTTCCATTAAGTTGTAGAAAGATCAGCAGGTAGTCTTGTTATTCCATCTGCTGATCACTCCAACGACATCGTTTCACTTTATATTTATTTAAAAGATCGAATTCAATACTCAGTAAAGTTTTAAAATGGGAAGCGAATGTTTAAAATGATGGAACCCGATGATTTACAGAAATTTCGAGGAATGTTTAAAGAAAATATTGTTAAGGAACAAAAGATGTTTTAGATTATGGCATAGATAGTTACGGTCACCAAGGAGAAGGGTGAGCAGTTGTCGAAGATGTCGACTGCCCTTTCGTATGAGCTATATGATAAAACTGATATCGGGAGTCATTTTGATCAAAGTGCAAATTGGACCACATAGAACTTATATGCCATGATCAACTGAAAATGAAATTGAAAGAAATGAGAAGCTGGGTTATCATCCCCTGTTTCTGCCATTGAATGTTTACTGAAATTGTATATTGAAGTTTCTTAACATATGCATTGCACAGATGTCTGCCTGCGTTTTATGAACTTGTTTCTACTCAGATTTTACTTGTTGAGCCTTTAGGCTCACTAGCTTTTAAAATGGTGCAGGTACGACAACTGGTGGAGGAACAGCAGGTGAAACTTGAAATCAGCAGATGGGTGGCATTGTGTTTATCCAAGGCCTACATTTTCAGTGTCTAAGTTGTATTGTTTTGATTCGGTTGTACTGTATTAAATCAGTAGCAATGGTTGTATATTTACATTGAAAAGCAGCTGTTGTAAATCGCAATTGCAAAGTTATATGAAATACCCTGTTTTCCGCAAATGTTTTAGCAGTAGCGCGCAAATTTAAGTACCTGCTGATCTTCGAATTTATCTTGTGTTTTGTTTCCTTTGAGTTATAAGAAATGCAGCTTATAAAAAATTATCTTTTAGCCCTTCTTTTATTCGAAAATTTTGTTTACCCCATTTCTCGTGGCCCGTTGGGTTTGGGCGTCACAATCTGATTTAGAGATCTGGTCGCATGTTTTGAGTTGAGGGCTAAACGATGTCGTTTAGATAAGTTGCAACGGCGTGGAGGGAGAGATCTGTTTTGTAGTTAGCGTTTAAGTGATCAGATTTCAGCGTCCAGCTTTTAGCGCTAGCATTCAGATTTCATCCGTGGCGCTGTGCGACGTCGTTTTAGCATTAGCGCTATTACCAGCGTTGGTTTGTCATCCAGATTTCACCGCGGTTTCGTAGCAAGCGTTGTGTTTAGCTTTCCAGATTTCACCGTAGTGTGTAGCCTCGTTTTAATGTTAGCGTATTTCCAGCTTTCAGCATCTTTGGTTGTAGAAATCAGATTTCACCGTGGTTTCAACGCATGCGTTGTATGTCTTGTGGGATCTGTTTCTGTCGGTGCTTAGTTAACCAGATTTCTTGCGTTTATATAAGAAGCAAGGCTTGGATTCGTTTTATGTCACCAGATCCCATACTTAGCGAAATATCCCTCAATTGTCGACCTCTGTTTTTCGAACCCTAGTACTGTTCACCGTTGATTTTATCCGATGATTTCCGTAGTTTCCGGTCACCATTTCTTACGTTTGAGGTAGAGCTCTCAAGAAGCTCTTTCACCATATACCGATTTAGGAGGCTGTCGTTGGCTAGAACAAAAGCACGAAGCTACTGTATTTCGGTCGTGTGTTGTGCGTGCAGGTAGCCTCTCGATTTTGTGTTGAGATCTTGTTCCTAGCTTTGTTTTAAGCTCCTTATATAGATGTATGGGTGAGATAGTTGCTGGTTTTAAGTGGGAAATTCCAGTCGTGAACCTTTAGGAGTTGGCCGTGAGTTTGTTGTGATATACCGTGAGTTCTGAATTGTTTATGCGTGTGATCTAACAGATTTCAGGACTTAGATCTCTTGAGGCTTGAATTGTGGTAATTGTCGCAACAAATCAGGAATCAAGGTACGGATTTGAGCTTGATGTAGCTTGGAATTGGCATGAGATTTAATGTGAGATTGCTGGGATTGTTTCGGTGGATATGAATGCTGTGTTGATAGCTGTTGCATTGTGTTATGCTAGCTGCTCTCAATTGTTTGCATACACGCATTTATTCACTTGCATTTCAGATCCCTTGTATTGTATCTAGGCCGTTTGTGCCTTGTGTATTGTGCTGTTGTTTTCTTACCAGGATGTATACCGCACTCTCATCTCTCTGCTGGGATCTGTTAGCCACCATGCGCCGAGTGGTTAACTACCACATTTGATGGGCGAGGCAATGGCAGATTGAGTTGTTTGATGCATCTGGTATTCGGGTTAGTGTCAAGGCGAGTGGCTCATTACCACACTTTTAACACATCCCGTGGCCACAGATTCATTGCAGATCTTTTGGAGCTATGTTTGAGTTCCTTGGCTCCCTGTTCAGTTGTAGCCTTCAGCTGTTATCCGATGTCTCATGCATAGAAATTACATTTTATCTTATGCATTTTCTTTAGCTATTTCAGTTGCTCTCCGTACTGGGGTTTGACCCCCATGTCCCTCTGGGGCTTGGTTGTTTTCCTTTCTTGTGTTGTTTTCAGGGAACCCAAGTTTTACAGCTGGTCGTGGTTTTAACCAAGTTGGTGGCACCCTAGGAGGTGGTTTAGAGTATCCCAGTGGCGTATATGATATTTATATGTATCAGTATTCTTAGCCAGGGAATGCCCTGCGCTTTGTCGTTGTATATGGTCGTTGGAGTTTGATACATGTTGTTGTTATGCTATACTGTTGGTTGTTTTTTTATAAAATGAGATATATTTTGAGTATCATGGTATTTTAAATGATATTATTTAAACCGTCAGGCCAAAAGCAAAAAAAAAAAAAAATTTTACCCACTTTTTGATAGCTTCTGCATGTGTTTGTGTGTTTTTACTCTGATATGAGCACGAGGCCTGACAAGCATTAAGATGAAGATTCCTTCTTTTCGAGGAAAATCCGACCCGGAGGAATATCTCGAGTGGGAAAAGAGGGTAGAGTTCGTGTTTGATTGCCACCGTTCGGATTTGATTGCCACCATTCCTCCGAACTTAACCAAGTTAGGTTGGCGGTGGTGGAGTTTTCGGATTATGCACTTCTCTGGTGGGATCAACTAGTGGCAAATAAGAAGCGGTACAATGAGAGGCCTATTGAGACATGGGATGAAATGAAGAGGGTTATGAGAAAGAGGTTTGTACCCAACCACTATTATCGAGACATGTTCAAGAGGTTGCAAAGCTTGAGGCAGGGAACAAAGAGTGTGGAGGATTATTACAAGGAGATGGAAACCGCCATGATCATGACTAATATTAAGGAGGATGATGAGGCTACAATGGCGAGGTTTTTGTGTGGCCTGAATCGAGAAATTCAAGACCAAGTGGAGCTTAGGAACTACATTGACTAGGATGAGATGGTACAAATGGCGATCAAGGTGGAGCAACAAATTAAGAGACGAGGAGTTGGACACACCGCCTATCAAGCCGGAAGATCAGCCTCTACATGGCGTCCAAACACGGCGGTACGAGAGGAGGGATAGGTAGGGAATAAAACCAAACTCGAAAGTAAACCAAGGGAATCTAGGCAAGGAATACAAGGTAATTCTGCAACCCCTTCTAACCGAACAAAAGAAATTAAATGCTTTAGGTGCCAAGTGCTTGGCCATATAGCTAGCCAATGTCCAAACAAGAGAGTGATGGTAGTCGACGCCACGGGTGAGTTGGTTTCAGAGAGTGAGGGTGTTGAGGATGATGATAGTGACAGTATGCCTGAGTTGGAGGCTGTTGTGGGAGACACTCTTGTCGCTAGGCGTTTATTGAGCACGCACATTAAAAAAGAAGATGATAGCCAAAGGGAGAACTCATTTCACACTCGTTGCTTTGTGGGTGGGAAGTTTGTTCTGTTATCATAAATGGAGGTAGTTGCACTAACGTGGCTAGTTGTGAGTTAGTTAATAAATTGGGGTTGACTACTTTGAAACATCCAAAACCCTATAGGTTGCAATGGTTGAATGACTGTGCGGAAATGAAGGTGCCTAAGAAAGTGAGGGTGCCTTTTTCCATTGGAAAATATGAGGATGAGGTGACATGTGATGTGGTGCCCATGCAAGCTTGTCATATCCTTTTGGGGCGCCCATGGAAATTTGATACGAAGGTGACGCATGATGGCTACACCAATAGGTATTCTTCTATATCAAAAAAGAAGAATGTGGTGCTTATCCCGTTATCTCCAAGGCAAGTATTGGAGGATCACTTAAAAAACAAGGGGAGACAAAGAGTGATGTGGTCGAAAAAAAGAGAACAAAAAAGTGAGATGGCCATAAATAGATAAGAAAAAAACGTAGAGAAGGAGAATGGGGAGGAGGAGAAAGTGGCCAAGAAAAAAATGTTTATGGCCCAAAAGAGTGATTTGAGAGGTGTGTTGCATTCAAAAAGTCAACTTGGGTTACTTATTTACAAGGAGATCCTCCTAAACACAAGTGACATAGCCGGATCACTGCCGAGCACTGTTATTACTGTTTTGCAGGACTTTGAAGACATGTTTCCCGAAGATCTACCGGAGGGATTACCACCCCTGAGGGGGATTGAGCATCAAATTGACTTGGTGCCGGGGAGTGCTTTGCCAAACCGTCCAGCATATCGGTGCAATCTCGAAGAGGCTAATTGGTGCCAAAGAAAGATGGATCTTGGCGGATGTGTGTGGATTGCAGGGCTATCAATAACATTACTATCAAGTATACATCCCATACCTAGACTAGATGACATGTTGGATGAGTTGCACGGGTCTACCATCTTTAGCAAAATCGATCTTAAAAGTGGTTACCATCATTTTAGAATGAGGGAAGGTGATGAGTGGAAAACTGTGTTTAAGACAAGTATGGCTTGTATGAATGGTTAGTGATGCCATTTGGCTTAACGAATGCATCGAGCACTTTTATGCGACTAATGAATCATCTCCTGCGTACATACATTGGTAAGTTTGTAGTGGTTTACTTTGACGATATCCCGATATATAGCAAACATTTGGATGATCATGTTGAGCACCTGAGGCTTGTACTAACAACACTTAGGGCGGAACATCTGTATGTTAATTTCAAGAAGTGTGTGTTTGGTACGGAAAAACTTGTTTTCCTTGGATATGATGTGAGCTCTCAAGGTATACAAGTGGATGAAGAAAAGGTGAGTGCTATTAGAGATTGGCCAACTCCTACTACTATCGGTCATGTTCGGAGTTTCCATGGCCTTGCCAGCTTCTACAGGAGGTTTGTAAAAGATTTTAGCACACTAGAAGCGCCTATGACAGCTGTGATCAAGAAGACCGCTCCATTCCATTGGGGAGCAGAGCAGGAGAAGTCCTTCCAAATCATTAAGCAAAAGCTGATTAATGCTCCTGTACTTGTATTGCCTGACTTTTCTAACACTTTTGAAATTGAATGTGATGCTTCAGGATTAGGTATTGGGGGAGTGTTAATGCAGGAGGAAGGCCCGTTGCTTACTTTAGCGAGAAACTTACTGGCGGTGCGTTGAACTACCCAACTTATGACAAGGAGTTGTACGCCTTGGTGAGGACTCTTGAGGCATGGCAGCACTACCTTAGGCCAAAGGAGTTTGTGATTCACACGGATCATGAGTTTCTCAAGCACCTTAAAGGGCAGCAAAAGCTTAACAAGAGGCATGCCAAGTGGGTGGCATTCATCGAGACATATCCCTATGTGATCAAGTGCAAACAACGTAAGGAAAACAGTGGCCGATGCACTATCACGAAGGTACGTTTTATTCTCCACCCTAGGCTCGAAGTTCTTGGGATTTGAACATGTAAAAGAGTTATATGCACTAGATGACGATTTTAAGGATGCGTTTGAGTGTTGCATGCATGGAACACATGAAAAATTTTATTTGCATGATGGGTTCTTATTTAGGGAACATAGATTGTGCATCCCTAAGTCTTCCATTAGAGAATTGCTTGTTAAAGAAGTGCATGGGGGTGGCCTAATGGGACATTTTGGTGTGGCTAAGACCTTGAACGCATTGCATGAACATTTTTTTTGGCCTCATATGAAACGTGATGTCCAACGTCATTGTGAAAGGTGTATAACATGTAGACAAGAAAATTCTAGGGTATAACGCCATGGGCTGTATACGCCACTTCCTATTCCTACTGAACCTTGGGTTGATCTGTCTATGGATTTTGTTCTTGGGCTACCTAGGTCTAAGAAGGGAAGGGATGCTATTTTTGTGGTGGTTTTCTCCAAAATGGCTCATTTTATTGACTGTCATAAAGCTGATGATGCTTCTTATGTGGCTGACTTGTTCTTTAGGGATGTTGTTAGACTGCATGGGATGCCTAGGAACATTGTGTCTGATAGGGATACACGATTTTTGAGTTAATTTTTGAAGACGCTATGGTGCAAGTTTGGTACTAAGTTAATATTTCCTACTACTTGTCACCCTCAGACGGATGGGCAAACTGAAGTTGTTAATAGGCTTTAGGGACACTATTGCATGCCATAATAAGCAATAATTTGAAGAGTTGGGAAGAGTATTTACCTTTTGTCGAGTTTGCATATAATAGGAGTGTTCACTCTACTACAGGGTTTCTCCATTTGATATTGTGTATGGTTTTAACCCACTAACTCCTATGGATTTGTTGTCTCTCCCTATGAGTGAAAGGTTGAAATTGGATGGCAAGAAAAAGGCTGAGTATGTGAGAACTCTACATGACAAGGTCAGAGCCAACATCGAGAAGAAGATTCAGCAATACACCAGGCAAGCCAAAAAAGGAAAGAAGAAGGTTATTTTTGAGCCTGGAGACTGGGTGTAGCTGCACTTAAGGAAGGAACGGTTCACAGAGAAGAGGCGTTCCAAACTCTTACCAAGGGGCGATGGACCATTTTCCAAGTGCTAGAGAGGATCAATGACAATGCCTACAAGTTGGATCTACCCGGTGAATATAATGTGAGTTCTACTTTTAATGTTAGTGACCTCTCTTTATTTGATGTAGTTCACGATCAAGATTTGAGGACAAATCCTTTTCAAGAGGGGGAGGATGATACAATCACAACTATACGACGGGATCCATTAGCATTTCCCTCGAGACCAATCACAAGAGGACGCATCAAGAAGTTCAAAGAAGCCCTTCACGGACCCGTTTTGAGCAAACAAGAAATGTTTAAGGAAGAGGGGAAGCTCGCACATGAAAGCTAGTTGGAGGCTTAAGAGATTATTGTAGGCGCAGTGGCGGATCCGGATCCCGTTCCCGGGGGCGCAGCGGAAGTTTCAAAATTTGCCCCGGAAACGTTCAATACATAAAAAATATAATGCAATAAAACATATATATGATGTTTTAGAGCGTTACCTTGCTGGCGTCTAGGCGCCTGGCTCCGACCAGATTCACAGGGAATCTGGAACTTCAACGGTAGGCGGCGGTAGATCTCCTAATCAGGTCCAAGAATGGAAACAGGACTGCTTCATCAGTCTGCACTAGAAGAGCTGACGAATTAGACACAAACGGAATCTCCTCATCGATGTGATCGGAACAAGTACAATCACGTGAGCACTGGCGGCGGGCGGCGGCGCGGCGGTCGGCGGCCGTGAGAGAGTAGGGAGAGGAGGGGCGGCTATTGCTAGGGTTTAGAGTTCAAGTGTTTGTCATAATAACCCTAGGACAATAATAAGTAGACATGTGATGGGCTTGGACCGGCCCAATGGGCCTGGGTCAGGCCCAGGTCCATATAAACATTCGGTTCATTTCCATCACTGTGGCTTCATCATTAATCCGATCGACGATCTGATTGGACAGATCTACACAGTTTCCAAAACTGAGTATTATGATGCAAAATCAATTTTTCAGACAACCTAGTCCAAAATTGCAGTTTAGCCCTTCAACTTTGGGAAATCGCAATTTGACCCCTATTGACTTTTAGGAAATCGTACTCCCTAAATTCCTCCTCCTATGCTCAACTCATTGAGCTCAGTTTCCGTGCGGTAATTGTGAAACCAGTACTTGTGTGACCTCAATGGTTCAGGGATACAGCTAGCCGTGGGCCCACAACCATTGTGGCTCCGAAATCACAATTTCGGACTGACCCAGCGGATCATGGTAAAGCGCCTAGCAACATCGCCCCATGATCCCCTAGGTATCACTGATAGTGCCTGCAAGAACCAGTTGGTCATGGTTAGCGTACAGTATGGTCCTTTCAACACATATATCTCGATCAGATCAACGATCATTGGTAAATCGAGAGTCGCTAGAGATCCAATAGCTATGCATACATCTCGGAGATCAAATAGTGACATCAAGTGTGTTACTAGGTAAACCCATTTACCTAAAACACATCTAGTACTCTGACCAGAGATTTATCACACTATTATCTCCTCATATAGCATAGGATATCCACGCATAAAAGCGAGCGGTGAATACTCGACAACGAAGCATCGACTCCTACATGCATCGGGTCCTCACCCAATCCCGCCACCTAATGACCCCAACTGAGTCGGTAAATGGGTCAAAGTGAGGCACCTATCATGTAAAGTCTCAATGACATTTCGAGTAGTGAGGACTAATCAGTACAACGAAGACCTCGGACTTATCCACTCGATAAATGGTAACCACTTGGAAAGTCCGAACGAGGATAGTTCGATAGATAGCTCACTATCCATCGGCATGCTGAGAACATCACAATGTTCCCTACCAATGAAACGTGGTACTTCACATCACAGATGCTAGTCTCAAGCTCGGACGGCCTTATCCTCATTTTGACGGCCCAATCGACTAGGAACGAGTTCAGAATATACAGTGACTATTAGATGTGTTTCATGATAGTCATCATATCCACTATCACATCTAACATACACTATGGTGCATTCTAGGTCTTTATCCAACACAATTGTTAACATTATAACATAATGAAAATAAAGAACGCCATAAAAGAAATACGAATTTCATAAATAAAGATCGTCATACACAAGAGTCAATAAAACCCACACGCCACAAGTTGTCTAGTTGGGCATCTACTCTAACAATCTCCCACTTGCCCTATAGCCAACTACACATCAGACTCAGTCCCATTGTTTCGTGATGTTTTTCAAACAATGGTCCTGGAAAGGGCTTCGTAAGTGGATCAGCAATGTTGTCTGCAGAGGCGACTCTCCCGACTGCTATGTCACCTCTAGCCACAATATCCCAGATTATTTGGTATTTCCTCAGTATATGTTTGGATCATTGGTGAGACCTAGGCTCCTTTGCTTGCTCAACGGCACCCGTGTTGTCGCAGTACACCGGGACTGGACCAACTCCATCAGGATTTACGCCCAACTCTTGGACGAAATTCCATATCCAAACCTCCTCCTTAGCAGCAGATGATGCTGCGACGTACTCAGCCTCAATGGTTGAATCCGAGATGGTGTCTTACTTGGAACTCTTCCAAGAGACAGCACCACCATTGAGCATGAATACAAATCCAGAGGTTGACTTCGAATCATCCACGTCACATTGGAATCTAGAATCAGTGTAGCCTTTCAATTTCAGTTCACCACCCCCATAGACCATGAACATATTCTTAGTCCTCCGTAAGTACTTAAGAATATCTTTCACAGCCTTCCGATGCATTTGGCCGGGGTTGGCCTGGTAGCGGCTCGTGACACTCAGAGAATATGCAACATCCGGTCTAGGTGAGATCATGCCATACATAATACAACCTATTGCTGAGGCATATGGCACACGTGTCATACTCTCTATCTCCTCATCAGTCTTCGGACACATAGACTTAGATAGAGTGACCCCGTGGCACATAGTTAGGTGTCCTCTCTTGGACTCTTCCATAGAGAACCGCTTAAGTATGGTATCGATGTAGGTGACTTGGGTGAGTCCGAGCATACTTTTCGATCTATCTCGATAGATCTGTATTCCAAGAATATAGGATGCTTCACCCATGTCCTTCATCGAGAATCTACTAGACAACCACACTTTAGTTGACTGCAACATTCCTACATATTTCCCAATGAGTAGAATTTTGCATACTTTATGCTCACTTCCTACAGATGTGAAACCCTCAGGCTGCGTCATATAGATCTCTTCCTTAATGTTTCCATTAAGGAACGCAGTTTTCACATACATTTTCCATATCTCATAGTCGTACCATGCGGCTATGGCAAGTAGTATTCTAACTGACTTGAACATCGCGACTGGTGAAAAAGTTTCATCATAGTCAACACCTTGCCTTTGAGTGTAACCTTTCGCGACCAGTCGTGCCTTGTAGGTCAGTACCTTACCATCAGGCCCGAGTTTTCTCTTGTATATCCATTTGCACCCAATAGGAACAATTCCTTCGGGAGGATTAACAAGAGTCCAAACTTGGTTCGCATGCATTGAGTCAATCTCAGACTGCATTGCTTCAAGCCACAAATTAGAATCAGCATTGGAAATTGCCTCCTTGAAAGTTCTTGGATCACATCCAACAGTTTGATCACTTTGATCATCTTTAAGGAGGAAACCATATCTTTCAGGAGCCCTAGGAACCCTTTCAGATCTCCTAGGTGCAACCATTTCTGGTACTGGCTCTTGAGGTGTGGGAGATTCGCTTGGTACTTCAGACGGTTCTCGAACTTCTTAGAGTTCTACTATCTTTCCTTTTCTATCGAGTAGAAACTCCCTTTCCAGAAAGGTGGCATTTCTAGAAACAAACACTTTTGTTTCGTTGTGATAGTAGAAGTAGTATCCAATGGAATTATTTGGATACCCAATGAAGTAGCATAGGATGGATCTATTATCCAGCTTATCTCCCACTGTCTGCTTCACGTAAGCAGGACATCCACAAACCCTCATGCATGAGTATTTTGGGCGGCTTGCCCATCCATATCTCATATGGAGTCTTATCCACTGCCTTGGTGTGGAAATTGTTCAACAACATCACCGTCGTTTCGAGCGCATTGCCCCAAAACGAGGTAGGAAGTTCAGTGAAGCTCATCATAGATCGAACCATGTCCATCAAGGTTCGATTACGACGTTCCGCTACACCATTGAGCTGTGGTGTGGCCGGAGGGGTCCACTGTGAGAGAATCCGATTCTCTCTAAGATAGTCTTGAAATTCAGCACTCAAGTATTCATCACCTCGATCGGATCGAAGTGCTTTAATACTTTTCCCTAATTGATTTTTTACTTCAGTCTTGAATTCTTTGAACCTGTCAAAGGACTCAGACATGTTCTTCATTAAGTACAAGTACCCATACCTAGAGTGATCATCGGTAAAGGTGATGAAGTATGTGTGACCGTACTTAGTACAAATACTAAGTGGGCGACACACATCAGTACGGATCAAATCCAATAGGCCTTGAGCACGTTCAGGCTTGCCCTTGAAGGGTTGTTTAGTCATTTTTCCCTTGAGACAAGATTCACAAGTCGGTAGGGAGTTATTGTCTGACATATCAAACACGTCACTCCTAACCAATTTGTTCATCCTACTTAGGGAAATGTGACCTAGCCTAGCGTGCCAAAGTTTTGCTGGGTTCAAGATATCGTTTTTCCTTTTAATTGTTGTTGTATGCGTTTCCACATCGTGAGTTGGAACTTATTTTAATTTTAAGGTGTAAAAATCATTTTCGCATTCCCCAATTTCCGATTAAACATTCATTCTTGTATATATTGCAAATCGAATTAGCAAAATGACAAGAATATCCATCACTATCAAGCATAGAAACAGAAATAATGTTCTTCATTAACTCGGGAACAAACAAAATGTTTCTCAATAACACTTAAAATTCGAAGAAAGAAATAAATAAACAATCTACCTATAGCTACTGCAGCAACCCTTGCTCCATTGCCCAGCCTCAAGTGGGTTCCTACTTAGGGAAATGTGACCTAGCCTAGCGTGCCAAAGTTTTGCTGGGTTCAAGATATCGTTTTTCCTTTTAATTGTTGTTGTATGCGTTTCCACATCGTGAGTTGGAACTTATTTTAATTTTAAGGTGTAAAAATCATTTTCGCATTCCCCAATTTCCGATTAAACATTCATTCTTGTATATATTGCAAATCGAATTAGCAAAATGACAAGAATATCCATCACTATCAAGCATAGAAACAGAAATAATGTTCTTCATTAACTCGGGAACAAACAAAATGTTTCTCAATAACAACTTAAAATTCGAAGAAAGAAATAAATAAACATCTCCTATAGCTACTGCAGCAACCCTTGCTCCATTGCCCAGCCTCAAGTGGGTCTCACCCTCTCTAAGACGTCGGCTTCTTGTCATTACCTGCAAATCATTGCAGATATGAGATCCACATCCGGTATCAAGTACCCAAGAAGTAGAAATAAGAGACATATTTATTTCAATGTAGAACATACCTTTCGCAGTTCGCAACTGCTCGAGGTACTCCTTACAATTCCTCCTCCAGTTCCCAGGCTTGTGGCAGTGGTGACAAACATCCTCAAATTTGTTTGGCTTTGAAGCCTCTGCCTTGGGCTTCTTGGTTATCTTTTCCTCCTTCGCAGGGGCGGCACGCTTCTTGCCCTTGCGTTTGGGCCCCTTCTTCGCAGAGGAAGAAGAGCCCATAATGAGGACGGGCTTGTCCTTCTTTATGGTCCCCTCGAACTGTGACGCCCGAATCCAACGGGGCCACGAGAATTGGGTTAAACAAAAATTTTCGAATAAAAGAAGGGCTAAAAGATAATTTGTTATAAGCTGCATCTCTTATAACTCTAAAGAAACAAGACACAAAACAATTCGAAATTCAGCAGGAACTCAAATACGCGCGCTACTGCTAAAAACTTTTGCGGAAAACAGGGTATTTCATATAACTTTGCAATTGCGGTTTACAACAGCTGCTATTCGATATAAATATACAACCATTGCTACTGATTTAATACAGCACAACCTAATCAAAACAATACAACTAT
>KQ993826.1:231374-242710 GCA_001598015.1 Dorcoceras hygrometricum | reverse complement strand
ACAGTTGAAGAACGAACAGCAGGTGAAACTTGAGACCAGCAGCTGGGTGTTGTGTTTATCCAAGGCCTACGTTTTCCGTGTCTCAGCTGTAGCGTTTTGATTTCATTTGTACTGTATTAGATCAGTATCAACGGTTGTATATTTACTTAGAATATCAGCTGTTGTAAATCGCAATTTCCATTATAAATACAAACTGTTTTTCCGTAAATATTTTTAGTAGTTAGCGCGCGAGTTAGGTACCTGCTGGTCCTTGAGATTGTTGTTTGTTTTGTTTCTTTCAAGATATAGGAAATACAGACTATAGCGAATTATCATTTAGCCCTTCTTTTATTCGAAAATTTTTATTCATCCGAATTCTCGTGGCCCCGTTGGGTTCGGGCGCCACAATCTTTATGGGGAGAAATGCGAAATTTTTACAGATCAAAAGAGCCTCAAATACTTCTTCATACAGAAAGAGCTGAACATGAGGTAGCGGAGATGGCTACACATGATGAAGGATCACGACTGCACCATAAGTTATCACCCTGGTAAGGCAAATGTGGTGGCTGATGAATTGAGTATGAAGTCAGTGGGTTTAGCTTAGATTTCAGTTCAGAGACAATTGGCTTTCGAAATTGAGAGATTTGAATTGGAGAAAATTACCTGTGATTGCACTGCAAAGCTAGCTGTTCATACCATTCAGTGACCTCGAAAGATCAGGTAATAGAGGGTCAGGAAAGAGATGAACAATTGATTAAATGTAAACAACATGATGAAGAGAAGGGTGGAAATCTCTATATTACAGAACATGGTATTGTGAGATATCAAGGCAAGATGTGTGTGACGCCCAAACCCATGGGAATCAACGAAATGGAGTAAATGGAAAATCGAAAAGATATACAAGGACTAAAAGCAAAATATTGTAAGCTGTATTCCCTTACAAAAACTGAACGTAAACAGTTGGCGCCAAAAGTGAACAGTAAAACAGATTTCGATTATAAAATTCGATATTACAACTATTTGAACTCTATTGAATTCTCTATTGTTGTAATGGATCTTAATACAGTTTGACAAAAGATCAAAAACAACAACAGCTGGCTGTGCGGAAACGCTGGCCTTCGACAAACACACGCAACCCCCTAATATAGTTCAGCTCGCGCCACCCGCCTACCCTGAGCTGCCTCACCTGCATCGGGAAAACTAGTGAACCTAGGGGTTC
The DNA here is from genome assembly GCA_001598015.1 of Dorcoceras hygrometricum. Lineage (NCBI taxonomy): Eukaryota > Viridiplantae > Streptophyta > Magnoliopsida > Lamiales > Gesneriaceae > Dorcoceras > Dorcoceras hygrometricum. The sequence goes on along the minus strand of KQ993826.1, from coordinate 241,512 downwards.
AACAAGTAAAACTTAGGATAACAAGATCACATAATGCAGGCATAACTGAAACATAATAAATAATTAAACGAAGTCATCTGAACTCAAATATTGCTACTGAAAATACAGATCGGAACATCAGATCTGAATTTCTTTACTCTGTGACTCATGGCCTAGGGCTCTCTGGTGGTCCTGATGCATGAAGCATGTTATCTAAATCAGTAACTCTCTGTGAAGGGATTACAGTAAGTCCATAATCCTGTCCCTTCTAATGAAGGGATTATAGTCATACCGTAATCCTGTCCCTTCCTGAATGACCGGGTCCTCTATGCCATAAGTCCTTAAAACTGAAACATAAATTCCTTTATTTAAAACAACTTTTATACATTACTCTTGATCGAAGATCGATCGTTGAAAACTGGATGATTCACTGCTGTGAAACTCATTTTTTCTTTAAAAGTAACCTTACTGAGTGCACTGCTGGGCTACGAGCTGATGATAGCAAAACCAGCTCGGAGAGGAAACGACTTAGGAAGGAAAAAAAATTTGGCTAAAGAAAACAGATCTTAAGCGTAAATAACAGCTCTGGCTACATAAAACGGATCTTGGGTGTGAAACAGATCACGGGTGTGAAGGACAGCTTTGGCTAGCAAAAATATCTTTCGAATCGGAAAAACTGATTTGGTTCTTTTGGTAACCAGCTCGCGCGTAGTAAAACAGATTTGGTTTAAAAGAAACAGCTTACGCGTAATAAATGGTAAGATAAACTTCATGAGAAGAATTTCAGATTTGGAAGGTCACTCATCTTTGAGAAACCCAATCTGTTTAGCAACAAATTAAGCAGACCGGCGAAGAACATAGGCCAGATCTGCTCAAAACGAAGGTATTGCGCCAGCTCAAACAGTCCCTAAACAGACCAGTTCAACTTATTCGACCAGAAAATATTCCCGATCAAACCAGCGTCACCTATCTATTCTGAGTCAATTTCTAGAACCTTTACAACACACGGAAAAACAAGAAACTTGTCTTGGCTTATCTTATATGGAACCTGTACAACTCAGTATCTTGAAAATACAACTGCTTGCTAAAATAACTACTGAGTTTTCGCAAAACTAAAACATCAAAGCAGTGAATCCTTAGCTTAAACTAAACATAAACTGAACTGAACTGAAACATGCAACAGGCAAGCGTAAAACAGAAAACAACGAAGCAATATATGTTTTCCAGATGCAACAAGAATCAAATTTACTTGCCTGAACTGAGAATCACAACGAACAGATGGACTTGGCTGGAAATCTTCTCAAGCACACTCGGCGAGCTCTTGTATATTTTGAGAGAGAAATGAAAGATTTTCTTGTAACACAAACATTAACTCTTGAACTTATGTAGAAATCATATATGTGGGAGTAATGATTTGTAGTAGGTAGAAGTACAATGACTAGGCATGGTTCGTTTACCAAATCCTTGCAAAAATTGGTAAAAACTCCCTACTACTATTTTAATTTGTAAATTTGCCAACCATTTTTATAAAAGCAAATCTCCCATGCGAAATTATTTATTTAAAGAAAACTGCTCCAGCTCGGGTTTGTGCTCGAGTCGAAATCCTTCAAGAAGCCATCTGGACCGTCGCTTCTAAGCTGGAAGAAATATAAATCAGCTTAGATAACTAATACTAGCTTGAACTGAAATCTTAATTCTCAAATCTCAAAACAGCCCTTAGAATAAAAAGTCTCACAATTGTGGTCCTATGGATTTTGGGGCGCTACAACTCTACCCTCCTTACTAAAATTTCATCCTCGAAATTTACTTAAAAAACTGATGGATCTGTTTTGACAGATCCTGATTAAGTTTTGAATTACACAAAACTTGTTATTGTGTTTCTAACAATTCTACTTTAGTGTACAGATTCTAGCTATCGAAGAAGATGATGAACAGTCGAAGAATCTGTCCAGCCGATGGTTCACAATATAAAGATTCAGCAGTTGGTTTGGTGTTCATGGAATCGGCAGCTGGATTAGCAATGGAGACGTCCAAAGTTGAATCAGCTGTTCGTAATCAGGCGGAGGCCAAGTTGAACCAGCTGGAGCACAATAAATCAGCTGGAACGATGACAACCAGCTGCAAGCGCTAAAGAGTAAATATGAACCAGCTGGTTGAGAAGTCTGCTGGGGAAATAGATCGAAGAAGAAGATTCCAGTCGCAAATTACTGTTGACGAATCTGTTAGCAGTCGCGGTTATAAGTACTGTTGACGAATCTGTTAGCAGTCGCAATTATAAGTACTGTTGATGAATCTATTGACAGTCGCTATTCAAGAAGCTAAGAAGAGTCGCAAGCTGGAGCTGGAACGATAAAGATCAGCTGGAGCGCTAAGCGTAGATGACATCAGCAGTGACGTCATCATTCAGCAGGAAGCTACAGTGATCAGCAGGAAGTAATCAGCAGTTGAGAAGATGCGCAAGATATGGAATCAGCTGTGATGACATCAGCAATGATGTCATCACAATCAGTAGTTGGTAATAAGCAGATGGTTTGAGTCCAGCAGTCGCAAGATACCAGCAGGTAGCTTGTACATCCAGACGCAAGAGAGAAGCGACTTCGTAGAGGAGGAAATCCAGTCGCAAGCTACTGTTCACCAGCAGATGATATTTGGAGATAGCGTTAGCAAAACGATGTCGTTCACGTAAGTTGATACGACAGCGTTTTGCCCTTGCGATTTAGCAGATTCTCTTTGCGTTGACAACCAGTCGCAAGCGTTTGATCTAATCAGCTGGACAACCAGACGCAAGCAACAGCTCATCCAGTCAAGAGCTTCTTTGAACCAGCTGTTTATATGAATCCAGTCGCAAGCTGAAGCATCCAGTCGCAAGATATCCAGTCGACAAAGAAACAGCTGTTGCGCGAAGTGTTGTGACAAAGAATAAACAACAGCTGAGCGAACAGCTGTTGAACAATCTGTTGAAGATTATTCAGCCGTTGCAAGCAATCAACGCTCAAAATGGAAATAATCAATGGCTGAGATTTAGTCGTGCAAATTGCCTCAATTCAAGGGAACAAGATTTGTACTATTCTGGGAAATAGTACAATTTACAGAGGAGCGTTGCACTGAAATGGAAAGACGACAATTTGGCCTTGACAAGCGCAGAAGAGATTTGAATCTACAGTCTAACGGTCATATTTCAACAGAGGCTTATATATTCAAGAAGCGCCATTGAAGAAGCCGCTGGTTGGGTAAAAAGAGTTGTTGTCGCACAGAAAAGAAAATCAATAGAAGACAACAACAGAGGGAAAATGAATCTGAAGTGAAGCTGTCAACCATCATTCGAGAGAGAGCTTAATTGCAGTTGACAGTGGAACTAGAATTAGCTAATTAGAGCTTTTCCCTAGTGTGTGAGAAACAGAGAGTTGAGAGCTTCAGTGTAACAATCTCACACACAGAGAATCATTCACACTTTATTGGTGAATGAATCTCAAAACGTTTCAAACAGTCCCGTCCAAGAACGATGAAGTAAAACTCATGTGTATGTAGTTAGTCACACAATTGCGGCTGGTGTGCATTTGTGGAGACTAGGAGTTCTCGCAGCTGCTGTTTGCGGGATTGGGTCTGTACACGAGTTGTAAGATCAAATCTTCTAGTGGATCCTTCCGAGGTGGAAGAAGGAGAGATGTAGGACATTGAGGTCCGAACTTCCAGAAACAAATACTGAGTATCGTGTAATTTATTCATTCAGCACTCGCTCTTACTTAGCATCGCATACACAGTTAGCACACTAGCACTTGCAAGTCTCGAACAGATTTATGTTGTACATAAATCTGTTTGAGTTGTTTTAAAATATAGGATTCAGTTCTGGTATTTTCCGCATGATTTTTAAATCATACCAGATCTGTCTCTGGTGCTCTTCTGGTGAGTTTTTATTTGTTCAAGAACATCGAGCTATTGCAGCTCCGTATTAGCAGCGCAAAATTTTTAATCGTCCATTTTAAACCAGCGGCTGCTAAGTTCCTTTCAAAAACAGGGACCAACACAAACAGCTCTGGGTAGAGACTACGCATATCCTCTTCTGTCTCCCAAGTTGCTTCCCGCTTTGATTGGTTAGACCACTGAACTTTAACCATCGGGATGCTACGATTTCTTAACTTCCTATTCTCTCTATGAAGAATCCTCTCTGATCTATCTTCATAACTCATATCTGGTGCAAGCTGGATTGGTTCGTAGCTCAAAACATGCGACGGGTTAGGAACATATTTCCTCAAAGATGATACGTGAAAAAGGTTATGCACTGAGGACAAATGTGGGGGTAATGCTAATCTGTAAGCCAGGGTCCTAATTTGTCCAAAATCTCGTATCGACCAATGAACCTTGGTCTGAGCTTACCTTTCTTCCCAAATCTCATTACGCCTTTCATTGGTGCTACCCTTTAGAATACATGATCCCCAGCTTCGAAACTCAGTTTGCGGCGTCTATTGTCAGCATAGCTCTTTTGCCTGCTCTGAGCTGTTCTCAATCGATCTCTTACTTTCTTAATAGCTTCAGCGGTCTGTTCTACCAGATCTGGTCCCAAACCAGATCGCTCTCCTATCTCGTCCCAATGAATGGGTGTCCTACATTTCCTGCCACAGGGAGCTTCGTAAGTGACCATCTGAATTGATGATTGGAAGCTATTTTTGAACGTGAATTCCACCAAGAGTAGCTTTAAATCCCAGTTCTCTGAAAAATCTATGAAACAAGATCTGAGTAGATCATCCAATATCTGAATCACCCTTTCTGATTGACCATCTGTCTGAGGGTGAAAAGTTGTGCTAAAGGTCAACTTAGTACCAAAAGCTCTGTGTAGACTCTTCCAAAATGCTGACGTAAATCTTGGATCTCTATCAGATACGATCGAGACTAGCATACCATGAAGTCTTACTATTTCTCTTATATACATCTCAGCGTATTTACTCACAGCGTAAGTTGTCTTGACTGGTAAGAAGTGAGCAGATTTGGTGAGTCGGTCTATTATAACCCAAATTGAATTATATCCTTGAACAGTTCTGGGTAAATCAACTACAAAATCCATCGCAATACTCTCCCACTTACATTCTGGTATCGACAGGGGTTTTAGCATCCCAACTGGTCTCTGATGCTCAGTTTTTACCAGCTGAGAGGTTACGCATTCTGAAACAAATCTAGAAATGTCGCGTTTCATGCTTGGCCACCAGTACATTTTCTGAAGATCTTTATACATCTAGGTACTCCCTGGGTGTACTGAAAACGGGGCTGTATGAGCTTCTACCATGAGATTAGATCTCAAATTATCTACGCTAGGAACCCAAAGTATATCTTGGTATCTGAAAACTCCTCCAGCTGAGGTATAGAGATATCCTCATCTCTCCTCATCTTGTTTCACCCACTTCCTCAGCTGTTCATCCCTCAGCTGACCCTCTCTAATTTGGTCTATTAGCAAAGATTGAATGGTGAGAACAGCTAGGGCTATAGTACTATGACGAGGAATCAGCTCTAGCCGAAATTCTCAATCTCATATGCTAAGGGCCTCTTAGCTGTAATCTGGGTCAATCCTATTGATTTTCTGCTAAGAGAATCTGCCACCACATTGGCTTTTCCTGGGTGGTAGCTAATGGTACAATCGTAATCTTTGACCAGCTCTAACCACCTCCTCTGTCTCATGTTCAATTCTTTCTGGGTGAAGAAGTACTTTAAACTCTTGTGATCTGTGAATATCTCACACTTCTCCCCATACAGATAATGTCTCCAAATCTTCAGAGAAAAAACCACTTCTGCTAACTCCAGATCATGCATTGGATAATTCTTCTCGTGGTTCTTCATCTGTCTGGAAGCATACACTATTACCCTATGATCCTGCATCAATGCAGCTCCTAAACCTGGCTTGGAAGCATCTGTGTAGATAACAAAATTCCCTTGTCCAGAAGGCATGGTTAGTACTGAAGAATCAACGCTTGCCTCAACTTCTCAAAACTCTACTGAGAACTAGAGGTCCACTCAATCTTAACTTGTTTCCTAGTCAATGAAGTTAATGGAACTGTTGTCTTTGAGAATACTTGAATAAATCGCCTGTAATATCCAGAAAGTCCCAAAAATCTCCTCACCTCTGAAAAAGATATGGGCACAGGCCAGTCTCGCACAACTTCGACCTTAGCTGGGTCAACTTCTAATCCATCCTTAGAAATGATGTGACCAATAAATACACCATCTCCGGCCAAAACTCACACTTACTAAACTTAGCAATCAAAACTTATAGCAGTATCCTAAGCTGGTTAGCGTGTTCTGAGCTGGTCTTGGAATATACTAAGATATCATCTATAAATACGATGAAAAACTGATCCAAAAATGGCTGGAAAACTCTATTCATCAAATCCATAAAATCATTTGGAGCATTGGCCAATCCAAAAGGCATTACTAAAAACTCATAATGGCCTTAGCGCGTCCTGAAAGTTGTCTTATAGATATCGACCTCTTTGATCTTAAGCTGATGGTATCCAGATCGCAAATCTATCTTAGAAAATACTGTTTCTCCCTTCAATTGGTCGAATAAATCCTCAATCCTAGGCAGGGGATACTTATTATTAATGGTAATCTTATTCAACTCACGATAAGCTATACACAATCTTAAGCTCCCATATTTATTCTTAACGAACAGAATAGGGGCTCCCCAAGGGAATGTACTGGGTCGTATAAATCCCTTATCTAACAAATCTTGAATTTGTTCTTTTATCTCTATCATCTCTGTAGGAGAAAGCCTATAAGGTGTTCTGGAAACAGGAGCTGCTCCAGGTACTAAATCGATAGCAAATTCTAACTCTGTCTGGAGGTAGTCCACTGATGTCATCTGGAAAAACTTCTGGAAATTTATTCACCACATCCAACTCATCCAGCTCGGGCTGGTTAGAAACAGTTAGGGAAGATAAACTTGCCAATAATCCTACTTCGCCTTTTCCGCAGATAACGCTGGACTTGCAAAGCTGAAATAACACGGGGACATTGTCTAAGCTGGTTAGCTTCAAATGAAAACTGGGATCGATTGGGTGGTTTAATGGTCACTATCCTGAGCTTAAAATCGATTAATACCCCATGCTTAGATAACTAGTCTATTCCCAAAATCAAATTGAATTCAGGCATAGGTAGAACAATTAAATTGGCGGTAACTACATGTCCTTGAAATTCAAGCTCTAAATCAAAGTATATGAGATACCAGATCTTCTCCTGAAGACACAGTTACACAATAGCCTATGGATAATTGTTCCAGCTTACAAGGAAACTTCTTAGAAAATCTTCAGCTATAAACGAATGGGTCGCATCCGAATCTATCAAAGCAAACAATGGCATACCAGCAACCAAAATCTTACCCGTCGCCACAGTATAATCGGGGTTAGATTGCTCAGCTTTCATGACGTAAGCTCAACTGGGCACCAGTTGTTTCGACTGCGTGAAGAACTGGGAAATGTGGCCTTGAGCACCACACTTGTAACAACCGCTCTGGCCAATTTACACTGTCCCGGTGATTCTTCTGGCACTTTGGGCAAATTGGCTTGTTGTTTCTGTTAAGATAAAATTTATAAGTATTGATGATAAAAAAAATAAGGCTAAGAACTAAACTTGAAATTAAGATCTGAATGCTAATTATTCACAGAAGAGAAGGAAGTATTTCAGATCTGGACTGTTAGTATTCGTAAATTTATTGGGAAGAGCATTTATCAGATTTGAGCTAACAATATGAGTATTCAGATTCGAGAGATTTGGAAACAGTATATTCAGTTTTGATGAGAACCTAGCAAACCAGATGAGAGAAACCCAGATTCGTATGTATCAGTTTCAGAAGTTTATCATATTTGGGTATTCGGGTTATTTCAGGTATCGGGTCAAGTATCTCAGTATCAGATTTGATTCAGAGGCTACGGTAACAAATCCAGTTATATTTTTTCAGAAGGTATATTTCATATTCGAGCTTATCAAATGAGAACGAACTCATTTTTTAGCAGAATCCATTCAGAGTATTTTCAGTAATTATTTGTTAGATTTCGGGAACTAAATTCAGATCAGATCAGTTACTTCCAGGATTTCAGAAAGTTACTGGTTAAAGAAATCAAAAAGGGAAAGAGAGCAGATTTGAGATTTCAGTGTTAAAACAGATGCAAGCTTCAAATCTCTTCATATTTTATCAGATGACTATTTGAGAGTAATCAACGATCACGATTTAATCAGAAAAATCCTGTTAGACAATTTGAATTGAAGAGACAAGATCAGAGCTATTTTGAGTATAGTTGCACAATACATAGAGTTGGTACAACCGATGATTACCTACTTTGGTATATAAGTCAACTCAGCTCTAACAAGCACAGATAACCTTTAGCACAACATTAATGGAGCATTTAATGCGGTGATACGATGAATATATGCAAATAAGGTTTGTGTCTATTGGCTAATTAATGACCATTGAAGATAGGAGAGTATAAAATGCTTTAGATTTCAAATGAAGAAGCTCTCGTTCATTGTTGAATCTCTCGCTCTCGATTATCCAAGCTCTCGACACTCTAGTACTCTCGAATCTCTCTGGGAATATTCAAGCTCTCATTCAAAAATTCTCTAACTCCCAGTATTAAATCTCGAAGAAAAATTTCGTTCAAATTGTAATTAGATAAATTTTCGAGATATCTTCTGGTTTACAGGTTTCATTGTATAGAAACTAGAATATTTATAGTACTCAACTATATCGTGTTCATTGTATATTCATATTTGAGTTTGTAACGAACGTGCTTCTTGAAGCAGTTTGTAAATTACGTTGATTGTAACTCAGTGTTTTTGCGTGGTAGAAGTTGATAGGAGTTCACTTGGAGCGAGGCTCAGTGATCGGGTGTAGACAGAGGCTGTGTTCACCAAATCTTCTAGTGGAACCTTCCTGAAAAGGAAGAAGGGGAGACGTATGATCTTGAGATCCGAATTTTCTCAAATAAATTCTCGACCCTTGAACTTTTACATTATTTGTATCGTATTTATTCTTAACTGTTCACTGCTCAATCGGTTTATTTCTGCACATTAATTGTTAACCGAGAGAACAGCTTTGGACTGAGAACCTCAGATCTGGTCATTCAGATCTGAGTTAAGCGAAACTTGTAAAAACAGTTTTAAGGTTTCAAAAAATCAAAAATCGATAGCAGTTCATTCAACCCCTCCCCCCTTCTGAACTACTATGCTCATTTTAACTATATTTTTTATTCCATTGATCATATCAATTGGTATCAGATCCTGCACTCTCAGTTATTGAACAGTCTGATTTTTGTGCTTATACTTGTTACAATAAAATTTCTATGTTTTCTTAGGAGGAGTATGACGACTGGAAGATCAGGATGCAAGCCCATTTACCCGCGCAAGATGATGACATGTGGTACGTCATTATAGATGGACCCATGAAGATAATGAAGTCTAATATGGAGATGGCCATCACAGCTGGTGCTCCTCAGTGGATAGAAAAGACAAGAATGGAGTATACACCTGAGGACAAGAAAAAGGCCAATCTGGCTAACGTGGTGTTAGAGTAGATGCCCAACTAGCCAACTTGTGGCGTGTGGGTTTTATAGACTCTTGTACAAACGATCTTTATATATGATATTCGCATTCTTTTATATGGCATTCTTTACTTTCATTATGTGTGTAATGATTTACAATTGCGTTGAGTAAAGACCTAGAATGCACTGAAACGTATGTTAGATGTGATAGTGGGTATGACGGCTATCATGAAACACATCTAATAGTCGCTGTGTATTCTGAACATGTTCCTAGTCGATTGGGCCGTCAAAATGAGGATAAGGCCGCCCGAGTTCGAGACTAGTATCTGCGATGCGAAGTACCATGTTTCATTGGTAGGGAACATTGTGATGTTCTGAGCATGCAGATAGATAGTGACCTGGTGATCTATCGAACTACCCTCCTTCGGAATTTCCAAGTGGTTACCATTTGTCGAGTGGATAAGTCCGAGGTCTTGGTTGTACTGATTAGTCCTCACGACTCGAAACGTCATTGAGACTCTACATGATAGGCATCTCACTTTGACCCGTTTGCCGACTCATTTGGGGTCACCAGGCGTCGGGATTGGGTGAGACCCCGAGGCATGTAGGAGTCGATGCATCGTTGTCGAGGATTCACC
>KQ993826.1:192441-228213 GCA_001598015.1 Dorcoceras hygrometricum | reverse complement strand
AGGGGACCATAAAGAAGGACAAACCCGTCCTCCTTCTGGGTTCTTCTTCCTCTGCGAAGAAGGGACCCAAACGCAAGAGCAAGAAGCGTTCTGCTCCTGCGAAAGAGGAGAAGTCTGCCAAGAAGCCGAAGGCAAGGGCTTCTAAGCCTAACAAGAGCGAGGACGTTTGCCACCACTGCCACAAGGCTGGGCATTGGAGGAGGAACTGCAAGGAGTACCTCGCGCAGTTGCGAACTGCAAAAGGTATGTTTATATTGAAATAAATATGTCTCTAAATTCAACTTCTTGGGTACTTGATACCGGATGTGGATCTCATATCTGCAATGATTTGCAGGTGATGACAAGAAGTCGACGTCTTAGAGAGGTTGAGACCCACTTGAGGCTTGGCAATGGAGCAAGAGTTGCTGCAGTAGCTATAGGAGATATTAGTTTATTTCTGTCTTCAAATTTTATGTTGTTGCTATGAGACGTTTTATTTGTTCCTGATTTAAATAAAAACATTATTTCTATTCCTATGCTTGATAGAGATGGATATTCTTGTATGTTTGCTAATTCGATTTGCAATATTTACAAGAATGAATGTTTAATTGGAATTGGGGAACGTGAAAACGATCTATACACCTTAAAGTTAAAAGACGTTCCATCTCGCGATGTCGAAACACACACAACAACGATTAAACGGAAACACGATAACTTAAACCCAGCACAACTTTGGCACGTTAGGCTAGATCACATTTCCTTAAGTAGGATGAACAAGCTAGTTAGGAGTGACTTGTTTGATCTGTCAGACATAAACTCTCTACCGACTTGTGAATCCTGTCTGAAAGGAAAGATGACCAAGCAAACCTTCAAGGGCAAGGGTGAACGTGCCCAAGGCCTATTGGATTTGATCCATACTGATGTGTGCGGCCCATTTAGTATCGGTACTAAATACGGTCACACATACTTAATCACCTTTACCGATGATTACTCTAGGTATGGGTACTTGTACTTGATGAAGTACAAGTCTGAATCCTTTGAAAAGTTCAAAGAATTCAAGGCTGAAGTAGAAAATCAGTTAGGCAAAAGTATTAAGGCACTTCGATCTGATCGAGGTGGTCAATACTTAAGTACTGAGTTTCAAGATTATCTGAAAGAGAATGGGATTCTCTCACAGTGGACCCCTCCGGCCACACCACAGCTCAATGGTGTAGCGGAGCGTCGCAATCGGACCTTGTTGGACATGGTTCGATCTATGATGAGCTTCACTGAGCTTCCGACCTCGTTTTGGGGCTATGCGCTCGAAACGGCGGTAATGTTGTTGAACAATGTCCACACCAAGGCAATGGATAAGACTCCGTATGAGATATGGAGGGGCAAACCACCCAAGTACTCATTTATGAAGATTTGGGGATGTCCTGCTTACGTGAAGCAGACAGTGGGAGATAAGCTGGATACGAGATCCATCTCATGCTACTTCATTGGGTATCCAAAGAATTCCATTGGATACATTTTCTACTATCCCAGCGAGACAAAAGTGTTTGTCTCTAGGAATGCCACCTTTATGGAAAGGGAATTTCTACTTGATAGAAAGGGAAAAATAGTAGAACTCGAAGAGGTTCGAGAACCAATCGAAGTACCAAGTGAATCTCCCGCACCTACTGAGCCAGTACCAGATATGGTCGCACCTAGGAGATCCGAAAGGATTCCTAGAGCTCCAGACAGATATGGTTTTCTCCTTGAAGATGATCAGGGTGATCAAGTTGTTGGATCTGATCCAAGAACTTTCAAGGAGGCAATTTCCGATGCTGATTCTAATTTGTGGCTTGAAGCAATGCAGTCTGAGTTTGACTCAATGTGTTAGAGTAGATGCCCAACTAGCCAACTTGTGGCGTATGGGTTTATAGACTCTTGTATCTGACAATCTTTATATATGATATTCTCATTCTTTTATATGGCATTCTTTCCTTTCATTATGTGTGTAATGATTTGCAATTGTGTTGAGTAAAGACCTAGATTACACTAAAGCGTATGTTAGATGTGATAGTGGGTATGACGGCTATCATGAAACAACTCTAATAGTCGCTGTGTATTCTAAACATGTTCCTAGTCGATTGGGCCGTCAAAATGAGGATAAGGCCGCCCGAGTTCGAGACTAGTATCTGCGATGCGAAGTACCATGTTTCATTGGTAGGGAACATTATGATGTTCTGAGCATGCAGATAGATAGTGACCTGGTGATCTATCGAACTACCCTCCTTCAGACTTTCCAAGTGGTTACCATTTGTCGAGTGGATAAGTCCGAGGTCTTGGTTGTACTGATTAGTCCTCACGACTCGAAACGTCATTGAGACTCTACATGATAGGCGTCTCACTTTGACCCGTTTGCCGACTCATTTGGGGTCACCAGGCGTCGGGATTGGGTGAGACCCCGAGGCATGTAGGAGTCGATGCATCGTTGTCGAGGATTCACCGCTCGCAGACATGCGTGGATATCCTATGCTATCTGTGGGGATAATAGTGTATAAATCTCTGGCCAGAGTACTAGAAGTGTTTTAGGTAAATGTGTTTACCTAGTTACACTCGCGATGTCACTATTCTGATCTCCAAGATGTACGCATAGCTATCGGATCTCTAGCGACTCTCGATTTACCAATGGTCGTTGATCTGATCGGGATATATGGATTGAAAGGACCGTACCGTACGCTAACCACGACCGACTGGTTCTTGCAGGCACTATCAGTGATACCTAGGGGATCATGGGGCGATGTTGCTAGACGCTTTACCATGATCCATTGGGCAGGTCCGGAATTGTGATTCCGGAGCCACAATGGTTGTGGGCCCACGGCTAGCTGTATCCCTGAACCATTGAGGGTCACACAAGTACTAGATTCGAGATTCCCACACGGATACTCAGCTCAATGTGTTGAGCACGAGAAGAGGATTTCGGGAAGTGCGACTTCCTAAAAGTCAACAGGGGTCAAACCGGGATTTGACGCTGTTGAGGGGCAAAACGGTCATTTTGCAATTTAGGGTTAGATGATCTGAAAATTGTTTTTCACATCATAACGTTCAGTTTTGGAAACTGAGTCGATCGGTCCGATCTGATCGGACGATCGGAGTTACGATGAAGTCGCAGCAATGGATATCGTCATTTGGACCCGGGCCCGATGGGCCGGTCCAAGTCCATTGTTAAGTCTATATAATTGAGATTATTAGACTTAATGACACACAACATACAACTCACAAGCATCATATAACCCTAAGCTCTAAACACACGCCGCCTCCCTCTCTTCTTCCCACCGCGGACGTGCGCCGCCCGCCGCCGCCGCCACTTCTCCGGAAATTGTTCCGGCCTAGTTTTTCGAGGAGAATCCGTTCGTGCTGATCTCGTCAGTGCTTCTAGTGCAGCCTGACGAAGGAGTCTCGGATCTGGTCGTGGACCGGATTGGCGTAAACTACCGCAATCTACCGAGAAGAGCCGGATTATTGTAATCACGGTTGGAGCCAGGCACAAGTGCCAGCAAGGTAATCCGCTTAAACATCCTATGAATGTCGTAGTATGTTATTTGTTTTTCGTATTGATCGCCTCCCGGTTCTCTGTTTATTGTTCTTCCGCTGCCTAGACGGGGGGCGGATCCGGATCCCCAACACGTGGCAAATGATATTCTTTATAAGACGCTGGATAAGAGTATGTTTAGCAAAATCAAGACCTGCGCTAATGCCAAGGAGATTTGGGAGAAGTTGACGCGAATCTGTGAGGGAAATGATGAAACCAAGGAGAAAAAGTTTCCTGTTGCACAACAGAAGTATGAGTCCATTAAGATGTGAGAAGGCGAGACCATGGCAGAGTTTGATGAGAGATTCAGTGCTGTGGTGATAGAGATTACCAGTCTTGGAAAAGAGTATTCCAACAGAGAGCTGGATCTCAAGGGGATGAGAGCACTGCCCAGGGAGTGGGATGTTAAGACAATGGCAATTCGAGAGTCCAAGGATTTGAACAAGCTTGAGCTCCATGATCTGTTTGCTAATCTCAAAGCCTACGAGTTCGAGCTGGAGACCATATCTGAGGCTGGACCATCAACATCTCAACCAACTAAAGCTCATGCTGCTACAACATCTGAACAGTGCTCACCTAGCACTAGCAAATCTGCAGAACAACTGAGCAACTACGTCATGTCCCTCTTCGTTATGAAGTTTGGGAAATTAATGAGAAGAACTAAAAACCCTTCGTTTCTTATAACAATGCACACAAATCTGAAAAGATTTCCACTGTTTTAAAATGTTATAACTGTGGTCGACCAGGGCAGTTTGCAGCAGATTGCAACATGCCCAAGAGGGATGACAAGAAGAAAGATGATAGATCCAAGAAGGATGATAGAAGGTCCACAGAGAGAAGGAGGACCAGATCTGAAAAGAGGTGTCAGGCCCCATGCTAATTACTCACAATTAAAACTTAATAAACGCATAAAACGGAATCATAAAATCAGGGCTTAAAAATTTTTCGAAATCATTTGGGCCTGAACGTAAAAACATACATTCAAAATATCGATAATCAAAATATAAGTTAACTCAAACTTATACAATCAGGTAACAACAACAATTCAAATGGAAAACAGATCCCCAATACACAGAAATGTGGGGCATCCCCCGGTTCAGTACATATCATAAATATAACTGGGACTCATGGGAAATGGGATCGACCAGCTGAACCTCCACTCTGTCAAGCCTGGCTAACTGAAGATCTTGCAAATGGGCAACACAGGCCCAAGACACAAAAGCAGGAAAACAAATACGAGGTCAAGCCTCAGTACGAAGAGCTATCAAAACAGCTAAACATGCAACATGCTATAAATTAATGTCATGAATGCATGAGGGCTATCAAAGAATCGGATAGCTAGACCAGTCCATCAACTAGCAAATCAAATCAAGCCTCTATACCATGCACAGCCAATCAGACGGTGGAAATCATCGGTCCGTGATCATCGGGGCCCGTCAGACCATCACAGCTCGGTGGTAGACACTTGAATCCGGTTGTCACCACTCCGATGATACCGTTGGACTTTTCGGGCACGACTCATCAGTCTGCCAGTCACAACGTGGCACCCAATCAGGTCATCAATCAATCCGTAAAAGGCTCAATATGTATGCATGTATGCCAATCAATATCAATTCTCAATGCATACAATGCCCAATACGTAAAACAGATCATATATCAATTCAATTCAACCATTCAGTTTCACGTAATACACATAACAGCTTTCAAACAGAATTCACAACATGAATTATAGCCATGTTCACGCTCAAGCTGCTAAGGTCTGCTCAATTCGTACCTCAATTTCACAAATTCTACCTCACAGATAACTCAAAGCACGGCAGAACTCACGGCCGACGCAACCAGCTTTCACCTGGTTCGAAATTCACAGCAGCAGGCTTGCTAGAACTGAAATCCGTGCAAGGTAGCTGATATCTTAGCTCAAATCTAAACATACATCCTCAAACACCTACGGCCAGAACTATACTCGAGTTCTAAACATCTACGCAGGTATTAACTACAAGGACCGAGCTCAATTTAACAAGAAATGCTCACCCAAAAGCTTAAACCCGGAGGAGAAACACACGGCACAGATTTCTCCAAATGCTTCGAACAACAACAGCTTCACGCTTCCACTCCAGCGTTAATTCAGGGTTCGAAATGGGTAAAAAGCGAAAGAGCTAAGCTAGGGGAGCCCAGCGCCACCAAGATTGTCAAAAACAGAGGCTGAAAGCTACGGGAATCGGCGGTGGAAAGTTATGGTGAACAGTAGCAAGTCGAGGGTTTCAACAGGGAAGAGGATAAGAAATATCAGGTGTAAAATATTCTAAGTGTAACTCAACACTTATATTTATATCCTCTAGAGCTAAGCTAGGGGAGTCCAACGCCACCAAGATTAGTTAAAAACAGAGGCTGGAAGCGACGGGAATCGGCGGTGGAAAGTTACGGTGAACAGTAGCAAGTCGAGGGTTTCAACAGGGAAGAGGATAAGAAATATCAGGTGTAAAATATTCTAAGTGTAACTCAACACTTATATTTATATCCTCAATTAAATCGCTACTGTCTAAGTAAAACACCGACAAAAACAGATTCCTGCAACTTAAATTAGTGTCAAACAGATCTCACAACTACTATACTAACCACCAGATCCCAGCGTTAACAACAAACGTTCATTATCAAGTCAAAACGACAACGTTTCGATGACATCTGATCTCTCCAACGGTAATACAAACCAGATCCCTCGCTCGCGAAATACAAAAACACTGAGGCTTCCAAAACAACGACGCAGCAACTTAATGGAACGACGCCGCTCCGCTCAAACAGATCTCAGCGCTCAACACAACAGATCTCAGCGCTATCACTAAAACAGATCTCTACGCCTTAGTAACACAGAATGATAAAACGACGACGTAGCCACTAATCCAAATGAGGTCGTACCGCGAAACAGATCTCTCCTCAAATTACAACGCTAGCGCTCGAAACAGATCTCTCGACTAAACGCGCTACACTACCAGATCTCACAATCTAGCGATCACCCGCTACAGTGCCGTTGACCAGCATTGACATCTGAATTTACGAAATGCAAGCGCTTCACTCTTGGTCATCCAGACCTCACCAGCACGACACCATTTTACTCAATTCCCGCGGCACTTCTCGCAACTCTAAGGAAAAACAGATTTATATCTAAATCTAATCAATTCGACTCCAAATCGCTACCAGATTTCACCCGATAAACCCAAACTATAATCTGGACAACTCCAACTAGAGATCTGAATTTCTTCAAATCAGATTTCACCAAAAATCCGAAATTCCAGAAATCAAAAATCTTAATTCTCGTGACTAATCCTACTCCAAAATCAGATTAATAAAAATTCTTGAAATCTGATTCCTCACATTCTCCCCACCTTAAGAGATTTCGTCCTCGAAATCAAAGGCAAACAAGGGCAGAAACAATCAAACATGCAACACAACACAAACACTACTCAAATTCGAAGCAAAAACCAGCAATTTACCTTGAAAAATCTGCACGATCAGTGCTCAAACAGATGAGGCCAGTCCTGTCTCATCTTTTCGTCAACTTCCCAGGTTGCTTCTTCTCGGCCATGCTTGCTCCATTGGACCATCACCAACGGAATTATCTTGTTCCTCAACTGCTTCTCCATTCTGTCCAGAATCTGCACCGGATATTCGACATATCTCAAGGCAGAATCCAGCTCAACTTCGTCCGTTCTCAAAACATGGGACGGATCTGGCTCATATTTTCTCAACATAGACACATGAAAGACATCATGCATCGCTGCTAACTCCTGGGGCAACAATCTATAAGCCAACTGTCCAATCCGCTCAACGATCTCAAAGGGACCAACGAATCTGGGAGCCAATTTGCCTTTAAATCGGAATCGCATTACGCTTTTGAAAGGAGAAATCTTGAGAAACACTCGGTCGCCAACCTCAAACTCCAAAGGTCGGCGTCTTCTGTTAGCATAGCTAGAGAAACGGTCTTGAGCAGCTTTCATTCTACTCCGAATCAAATCAATCTGATCCTTCATGTGCTGCACTAACTCCGGTGTAGAAAAGCTGTCCCTCTCCAACTTCTTCCCAACAAACCGGGGATCTGCACTTTCGACCATACAACGCCTCAAACGGAGCCATTCCGATAGTCACCTGGTAGCTGTTGTTATATTAAAACTCAACCAAAGTTAGCGAATCCTTCCAGCCACCGCTGAAATCCATTACAATTGCACGCATCATATCCTCTAAACTCTGGATAGTCCGCTCAGACTGTCCGTCTTTCTGTTGGTGATAGGCCGTACTCATAGCCAATCTCAAATCCATCACTGCCTGCAAACTCTTCCAAAATCGAGAAGCGAACCTCGGATCTCTATCAGACACTATCAAAATCGGAACCCCATGCAATCTAACCACATGGTCGATGTACAATTTTTTTCGCCATTTTCTTCATAGATCGCCTCACATCATAGGGAATGAAAGTGGGCTGACTTCGAAAGTCTATCAATCACAACCCAGATCGCATCGCATCCCCTACTTGATCGAGGTAAATGAGTCACGAAATCCATGGCGATGTGCTCCCAATTCCATTGGGGCACCTCTAAACTCTGCAGCAAACCACCAGGTCTCATTCTCTTGGCCTTGACATGTTGGCAATTCAAACACCTAGCAACCAAACCAGAGATGTCGCTCTTCATACCTGCCCACCAATAGTGAGACTTCAAGGCATGATACATCTTCCTCTCACCTGGATGCACACTGTACCGACTACAATGCACTTCATTCATGATGGTATCTTTCAAATCAATCAGGTTCGGAACCACTAATCTCCCTCGAAATATCAGACATCCATCCGAAGAAACAGAGTAATCATCAGACAGACCATTCAGGGCCTTAATCCTCAACTCATGGATGTAGGGATCAGTCCTCTGCGCCTACCTGATGTCATGAAAAATCGGTGGCTCAACCTGAATCGTAGAAACCATGAAGTACTGATCGATCGGCTGAAATCTCCAACCAGAAGTACTCAATTGCTCATAGACTTTCGAGACACTCAGAAACAAAAGCATCGCCGACTGGGTCTTCCTACTCAAAGAATCTGCTACTGAGTTCATTCGCCCAGGCTGGTACTGAATCTCACAGTTAAAGTCCTTGAGCAATTCCATCCATCGTCGCTGCCTCATATTCAAATCTGACTGCGTGAAGATGTACTTTAGGCTCTTGTGGTCGGTGTACACCACAAATTCTTCACCATACAGATAATGTCGCCAAATATTCAAGGCAAACACTATCGCAGCCAATTCCAAATCATGCACAGGGTACCTCGTCTCGTGAGGCTTCAACTGTCAAGACGCATAGGCAATCACGTACCCGTTCTGCATCAGAACACATCCTAAACCATTGAGAGAAGCATCGGAGCACACTAAAAATCCTCCGGATCCAGAAGATGGAGCCAACACAGGAGCAGTAGTCAACTTCTCCTTCAACGTCTGAAAACTGTTCTCGCACTCGTCAGTCCACTCAAATATCTTATCCTTCTGAGTCAACTGAGTTAGAGGCCTGGCTATCGAAGAGAACTTCTCGATGAAATGCCTATAATAGCCAGCCAATCCCAAGAAACTATGGATCTCAGAAACATTTCTAAGTCTCTCCCAATTAAGAACTGCTTCGACCTTGCTCGGATCTACCGAAATTCCTTGTGCTGAAATCACATGACCCAAAAAGATAATTCTGTCCAGCCAAAATTCACACTTGCTGAACTTGGCATAGAGCTGCGAGTCTCTCTGCAACACCAGTCTAAGATGCTCCTTATGCTCTCTCAAGCTCCTCGAGTATACCAGGATGTCATCTATGAAGACTATCACGAACCGATCAATATACTCGCTGAACACGCGATTCATCAAATCCATGAATACAACTGGGGCATTTGTCAACCCAAATGGCATGACAAGAAACTCATAATGCCCATATCTAGTCCGGAAAGCTGTCTTCGCCACATCAGCGTCTCTAATCCGCAACTGGTGATAACCAGAGCGCAAATCAATCTTCAAGTACACGATCGATCCCTGCAACTGATCGAACAAGTCATCAATCCTCGGCAAAGGATACTTGTTCTTCACAGTCGCTTTATTCAACTGTCGAAAGTCTACACACATCCTCATAGACCCATCCTTATTCTTCACAAAAAGAATCGGAGCTCCCCAAGGCGACATACTCGGTCTAATGAAGCCTTTCTCCAAGAGATCTCTCAACTGATCCTTCAACTCTCTCAACTCTGCTGGTGCCAACCGATACGGAGCTCTAGAAATCGGGGCAGTACCGGGCACCAACTCGATACTGAAGTCGATCTCACGCCTCGGAGGGAATCCATGAATCTCGTCTGGAAACACGTCGGGAAACTCTTGGACGATCGGGATCTCACTCAACTCCAATCGTTGCTCTTGGGAACTATCAAGCGCATAGATCATAAATCCAATATTTCCTAACGATAGCAGGCTAAACATCTCCATGGCGGAAACCAGCGAAATCTTCGGGCGCGAATCAGCACCGTAGAAATCCCACTTCTCACCCGAATCAGGGCAAAACCTCACCACATCATGGAAGCAATCCACCGTATCTTTCAGGGGTAGACACGGAAACAACATCACACAATGGGGAAGAACTCAACCCATGCTCACACACAAACATCTCAGAAATAAAAGAGTGTGATGCACCAGTGTCAAATAAAACTTCTCGCAGGATAATCGAAATAAATCATGTACCTCCAATCACCATGCCAGGCGTCTCCTCAGTCTGCTCTCTAGTCAAAGCATTCGTCTGAGCCTTCTGGGAAAACTGAAACTGAGGTCGGTAAGGTCCTCCAAACCTAGACGGCTCACGAGGATGAAATCTGGATCGTTGGGACTGAGCGAAAGGCTGTTGTCGCTGCGAAGAACCACCAAGAGAACCCTGCTGCGACTGTCCAGAAGACCGCCCTCCTATCGAAGGACACGCCCTAGTGAAATGTCCCGGCTGACCACAAATATGGCAAAGTCCTCTAACTCCACGACACTACGAAGTCTCAAGTCTCCCTCAGCACTGTCCGCAAAATCCGCCGCCAGAACCACTGCCTGAACCTGTAACGACCAGATCTATTTCATAGTCCACAATTAGCAAATTATGAGATTTGAGGCATTACAATGCTATTTTATTTCAATCCTTGAATTGATCGAATTTCAGATTTCATGTATATGCCATTTAGCTTTCTTTCTTTAAAAGCTAAATTCAGATTTCATGATATGTGAGTACAGATTTCATGACTTACGTAATGTTCAGCCTTCTTTATGTTGGGTTGATTTTCAGATGTTAAGAATACAATTATAGTAGTTGTCTAGTTGAATTTCTACAAGCCAATTGAATCTTTTTTTATAATTAAAGACGTTCGGATTCAATGTGCATCTCTTTATTTTAAAACAGAGCACGCTTTAGTGGAATTTGGGCATATTGATTAAACGTGTCTTCCTTCATTAGACATTTAAAGCATATAAATAGGATGTTAAGCTGCTCATGCATCATTATCTTCAAATTAAATCATTTAGAAGCGGTGCTCTCTTGGAATAAGCCGAACAAAATCCTTTCAAAGTTTTTAAAAGAAACAGGAGGTGCGTAGAGGTTTGATGGATTTGCTGCTGTTGTTGTGTTAAAGATTTCAGGAAAGTAAACTCTGTTTATTGCTCACTCAATAGAAAGAATATATTCAATTCTGTTTTAAATATTTATATATGTTTTAAAGAAAAGGAAGATGGCTTCGGTTGTTCTTCAAGAAAACCAGAAGTTTATGCTCTGTTTTTACAAAAGTTACGTTTACTGTAATTTTGATCCAAAGATGTTTTAGAAAATGGTTTAATGATGTTCGTCCATTGAATTCTTGATTTTTCCAATGATTTTTTCTTCGAAGTAGCTCACAATTCAGGAAAGTAAACTCTGTTTATTGCTCACTCAATAGAAAGAATATATTCAATTCTGTTTTAAATATTTATATATGTTTTAAAGAAAAGGAAGATGGCTTCGGTTGTTCTTCAAGAAAACCAGAAGTTTATGCTCTGTTTTTACAAAAGTTACGTTTACTGTAATTTTGATCCAAAGATGTTTTAGAAAATGGTTTAATGATGTTCGTCCATTGAATTCTTGATTTTTCCAATGATTTTTTCTTCGAAGTAGCTCACAAGTAGCTTATTCGATCTTTTCCAGAAATTTCTTAAGATATTTTGAATTCTTCAGACAAAGGAAAACCATCGTCATTAACCTGGTTATGTCTGAATCTGGTTCATATATCATCGCTAAATTTTTGTGATGAAAATATTTCTAAGAGTAGAGGTCTGTTTACGTGTTAAGTTAAGTTCAGATTTCTATCGATGTTCATGAGATCTGAAGTGTTTCTTCTTCGATTGAAATACTTATGTTCATTCAGATTTCACCTGTTCCTTTAGTTCAGATTTCTCTCTTTTATATCTGAGATCTGGTATAGAGCAGGTTCCTTTATAAATTGTTGACTTCTGAATTGACCGTTGACATCTGGGGGGGAACAGTCTCATCAGGTGATATCTGGTTTATTCATTAGAAGTTTGACATCTGAATTACTCGTTTAGTTGGGTAAGATCTGGTGACGTCATGTATAAGTTGCGTTGACATCTGGTTGACCAACAGAGATCTGTTTTATTTCTTCTTCGTTGAGATACGTCTATATGATTCTGATTTCTACTGTTCATTTATAACAGATTTCATCTTTTACTTCTTCAATACTTCTTTGATTGAGATAGAAAGCATAGATTCGGATTCCTCATTCATTTCCAAATAATTTCAAAGATTTATTCGATTCAATTGACAGATTCAAGTAGTATCTTTTTTCAGTTTTCATTTTCGCAAGCTTTATAGAGAAATCCTTTACAGTTCCAGAACATCATTAGATAAGAGAAAACCAGTAAATGTATAAAGGAAAGAAAACAGATTTTACGAAAGAAAGAAAGAGAAGAAGGTTTTAAGATATGTTTTAAGTTGTGACAACAAAAAAAAGGGTCCCCGGGAAGGATTAGGATTACGGTTGACGAAGTGTATACCCATTCAAAAACCAAGGAAGGATCAGGATTATGGATCGACGGATCTATATACCCCTTCAACAATGAGCCCTAGTGCTAAGACTGATATCAGGAGTTTGATCAAATGAAATGGACCAAATGTTTAAAGTGTTGTCATAATTTCAGAAAGTGAATGAAGAGCACAAGTGTGATTTTAATCATAGTTCTAAAGTATGTTTAAAGAAAATGTTTTCAGAATTGATTCATGTTTCACTTACTTTCTAATTTCACAGTTATGTATTACGCTTGCTTATTCTTAAGCGTATTCAAAATTTCAGAATCCACTATGTATCAGCTTGTAAACGATTGCATGTTTTTCTTTCGTTATTTCCAGACTTTACCTGCTGGGCCTTTGGCTCACTAGTTTTCATTGAGTGCAGGTAATGAGCAGTTAGGAGCTGGAGGGGAATGAACAGAAAGGAAAGGAGTGTTTATCGTGGACATCAGATTTCAGCGTTTCTTTTGGTTCCAGATTTCACGTTTTCCTTTTTGTGTTATACAGTATTGTACCGAACCTTTGCAGTTGGTTTAAATCACAACAGATTCTAGTTTATTTATTTTGTAAGAAATCTGTTTCCAGACTTCATTATGAACAAATGTAACCATTTTGTTTAAATTACCAGATTTATATTTCCGCGCCTTTTAATTATGGGATTTTATTCTCGTTTCAATCCAATAAGTTAGTAGCGATCCTTTATTTTGGATGTTCAAAATCTTTATGACTTTCAATTGAACCCCAAAACTTCTAAATTCTTCTAAGAAAAGTACGGGTCGTTATAGTTGGTATCAGAGCATGGTCCTTGAGATAAACACACTTCAAGTGTGGGCAGATCTCTCCAGCCACTTCTAAATTGTCATTTTTAATTCATGTTCTAGCATATAGTAATCTCTCATAATGGAATTGTGGTGGATTTTGGCTACCCTTTACAGATATGTCAGGACGAGGTAAAGGAAGAAGAAGTTATACAGAAGGGGACAATGAATCTGAGGGTTTAAACCCTGTCCTCAGCAGCATGGCTCACCTATTATAATGACTAGTTAATCAAACCTCAAATGGGAATGGTCATTCGTCGAGTAGAGAAGATCCCCAGGAGAAGTTTAGGAGACAGTGCCCCCAAGAATTTTCTGGCACTACTGATCCCCTGGTGGCAGAAAGTTGGATTAAATCCATGGAAGTGATATTAGATTATCTACACCTAACAAAACTCGAGAGTCCCCGGTGTGCAATTTATATGCTGAGGGGAGATGCGATGATGTGGTGGGAAGGAGCCAAGCTAATGGTGGACTTGGAAATTCTTACCTGGGAAGAATTTAATAGATTCTTCTTTGAGCAATACTTTACTGTTGATGTTAGAGAACAGTTACAGAGTGAATTCTTAACTCTGAAGCAGGAAGGAATGGCGATGCGTGATTATATCCGCAAGTTTGAGAGGGGATGCTATTTTGTTCCACTGATAGGTACAAATGCAGATGCTAAGCTTCACCATTTAATCAATGGGTTGAAGCCCATGATTAAACACGATGTTAGGTTGGCAGAGCCTACATATTATAAGCAGCTGTTAATAAAGCTCTACGGGCAGAACAATTACTGTTGATGTTAGAGAACAGTTACAGAGTGAATTCTTAACTCTGAAGCAGGAAGGAATGGCGATGCGTGATTATATCCGCAAGTTTGAGAGGGGATGCTATTTTGTTCCACTGATAGGTACAAATGCAGATGCTAAGCTTCACCATTTAATCAATGGGTTGAAGCCCATGATTAAACACGATGTTAGGTTGGCAGAGCCTACATATTATAAGCAGCTGTTAATAAAGCTCTACGGGCAGAACAAGATTGGAAAGCAATTGATGATGAGAGGCAATTAATGAGGCAGGCTTTTCAACAAAATCATCGTAGGAAATTCAAGAAGCAAAAAAATCAACAAGGATCGCAAGGGAAAGGACCAATTGCTGCACAACCCATCTCTGCTTTTCCAAATACAGGGAATAGACAGCCATGTCCTATTTGCAAGAAGAATCAGAAGGGGCAGTGTCTTCAGGGACAAAATGAATGTTATACTTGTGGTAAACCAGGCCACATGTCGAGAAATTGCCCCCAGATACAACAACAACTTATTACCAGTAGGGCATACGTGATGACTACTGAAGAAGCTCCAATAGATACCACCTTGGTGACGGGTAAAATTTTTGTTGATAACATGTATACTATAGCTTTGTTAGATTCTGGTGCGACTCATTCGTTTGTATCGTAAAGATTTTCTAAGAAATTACTTATTATACCAGTAGAGGTAAATGTAGGATACTGTGTTCAGGTTCCTACAGGAGAAAGTATATTAACCAATCGGGTGATTCAAAACATAGAACTTAAGTTACAGGGAAATATTATCTACGCAGATTTGATAGCATTTCCTATGATTGAGTTCGATTTCATTTTGGGAATAGATTGGTTAACAAAGCATGAAGCTGTTATAAATTTTAAACAGAGGTCTATTGATATTAAAATACCAGGCGGGAATTCATTTTCATTCAAAGCTGATAACTGTGATAAAGCCCTTAAGATAATATCAGTAGTGAAAGCTCAGAAGTGTTTAAGAAACGGGTGTCAGGGATTTTTAGTGAATGCTATATCCTTAGAATCCGAAAGGAAAATTAAGTTGGAAGATGTACAAGTCGTAAGAGAATTTCCAGATGTATTTCCAACTGATGTCTCAGGTTTACCTCCAAATCGAGAATTAGAATTTACCATCGATTTAGTACCAGAAGCCGCTCCAATTTCGAAGCCTCCTTATAGACTTGCTCCCAAGGAAATGAAAGAACTAAAGGACCAGATCCAAGACTTATTGGACAAAGGATTCATTAGACCCAGTACATCACCTTGGGGTGCACCAGTGCTGTTCGTGAAGAAGAAAGATGGGAGTATGCGTTTAGGTATTGATTATAGGGAATTGAATAAGTTAACGATTAAGAATAAATATCCTCTCCATAGAATCGACGATTTATTTGACAAATTACGAGGAGCTGCAGTATTTTCCAAGATAGACCTAAGATCTGGTTATCACCAGTTACGGGTAAAAGAAACAGACATTTATAAAACAGCTTTTAGGACAAGATATGGCCATTATGAATTTTTAGTTATGCCATTTGGATTAACTAATGCGTCATCTGTGTTTATGGATTTATTGAATCGGGTATTTCAACCTTTTCTAGATAAATTTGTGATAGTGTTCATAGATGATATCTTGATTTACTCGAAGAATAGAAGTGAACACGAAGAGCACCTTAGAGAAATCTTACAGATTTTAAGAAGTAAACAGTTATTTGCTAAGTTTAGCAAAAGTGAGTTCTGGATTGAGAAAGTTGTATTTTTGGGACACATTATTTCGAGAAATGGAATAAAAGTAGATCCTTCTAAAGTGGAAGTTGTTCGAGATTGGCCTGTACCTAAGAGTGTCATAGAAATCCGTAGTTTCTTAGGACTTGCGGGTTATTATCGAAGATTCATAGAAGGATTTTCTAAGATTGCTGTTCCATTAACAGCTTTGACTAAGAATAACATTAATTATAATTGGACTCCAGAATGCCAATCTAGTTTTGAGAAATTAAAAATTGCATTAGTTGAAGCCCCTGTTCTAAATTACCATCAGAGAAATGGAATTTTGTGATCTATACAGATGCATCGAAGACAGGTCTAGGAGCTTTTATAATGCAGGAAAGGAAGGTAATTGCTTACGCTTCGAGACAATTGAAAGTTCATGAGAGAAATTATCCTACGCATGACCTTGAATTAGCAGCGGTAATTTTCGCATTAAAGATCTGGAGACACTATCTTTATGGTGAGAAATGCGAAATATTTACAGACCATAAGAGCCTTAAGTATTTCTTTACCCAGAAAGAGCTAAACATGAGACAAAGGAGATGGCTTGAATTAGTTAAAGATTATGATTGTGTAATTAGTTATCACCCCGGTAAAGCTAACGTAGTAGCAGATGCGGTAAGTAGAAGAAATGTGGGGTTGGCTCAGATCTCAGTTTAGATTCCTCTAGCGTTGGAGATTAATAGATTTGAACTGAGAATAGTTAATAAGGAGAACGCTGCCAAGCTATCAGTCCTTACGATCCAATCAATGTTAAAAGATAGGATTAGAGAACGTCAAACGAAGGATGATCAACTCCAGAAATGGAAGAAGCAAGATGAAAACAGAGGAACGAATCTGTATGTGGTGGAAGAAGGAATTGTTAAATACAAAGATCGATTATGGGTACCGCGAACATATAACTTGCGTAATGAGATTATGAATGAAGCCCACAACTCGCCGTATTCCATTCATCCAGGAGGAACAAAGATGTTTAAGGATTTGCAAGCTCTGTTTTGGTGGCCAGGAATGAAACGTGACATTTGTAGATTTGTTGCTGAATGTTTAACATGCCAACAAGTTAAAGCGGAACATCAAAGACCTGCGGGAATGTTGAAACCACTTCCTATACCTGTTTGGAAATGGGATAACATATCCATGGATTTCGTAGTAGGATTACCCAAAACAGTTCAAGGATATAATGCATTTTGGGTAATAGTGGATAGATTAACTAAGTCTGCACATTTTCTTCCTGTAAAGACAACTTACGATTTGAATAGATATGCAGAGTTGTATATTAAGGAGATAGTCAGACTTCACGGGATTCCAAGTTCTATAGTATCAGATAGAGACCCCAGATTTACTTCAAGATTCTGGAAAAGTTAGCACCAAGCCTTAGGCACAAAATTAACTTTCAGTACAGCGTTCCATCCTCAAACCGATGGATAACCAGAAAGAGTAATTCAAAGACTGGAAGATTTGTTACGGGCTAGTGTTCTTGATTTTGCAGAAAGTTGGGATTAAGTTCTATAGTATCAGATAGAGACCCCAGATTTACTTCAAGATTCTGGAAAAGTTAGCACCAAGCCTTAGGCACAAAATTAACTTTCAGTACAGCGTTCCATCCTCAAACCGATGGATAACCAGAAAGAGTAATTCAAAGACTGGAAGATTTGTTACGGGCTAGTGTTCTTGATTTTGCAGAAAGTTGGGATTCTAAATTACCGTTGATTGAGTTTGCCTACAACAACAATTACCAAGATTCGATAGAAATGGCACCATACGAAGCTCTGTATGGCAGAAAATGTCGATCACCAATTCATTGGGAGGATGTAGGTGAAAGAACGGAGATAGGTCCTGATATTTTAGAACAGACTTTAGAAGCCATTAAGAGAATAAGTGAAAGAATGAAGACTGCTCAAAGTAGGCAGAAAAGTTATGCAGACAATCATCGAAGAGATCTGAATTTTGAGATAGGAGATCACGTGTTCCAAAAGATTTCACCAATAAAAGGTGTCTTAAGATTTGGAAAGAAAGGAAAGCTAAGTCCCAGATATATTGGACCATTCCAGATCTTAGAACGAATTGGAACGTTAGCGTATCGTTTAGCGCTACCTCCTCAGATGTCCACTGTTCACAACGTATTTCATATTTCAGCGCTTACAAAGTATATCGCGAATCCTTCGCATGTGCTTAGATATGAACCTATTCTGTTAGAACCAGATTTGACTTACGAAGAAGTTCCACACTAGATTTTAGCACAAGCGAATCGTAAGTTAAGAAGCAGAACTATTCCTATGGTTGAAGTGCAATGGACAAATCACTCAGAAAGAGAAGCAACATGGGAAGTTGAATCTGATATGAAGAGAAGCTACCCAAATCACTTTAAGTAAGTAATTTCGATGACGAAATATTTTAAGGGGGTAGATTGTATTGACCAGATCTTTTTCATAGTCCACAATTAGCAAATTATGAGATTTGAGGGATTACAATGCTATTTTATTTCAATCCTTGAATTGATCGAATTTCATATTTCATGTGTATGCCATTTAGCTTTCTTTCTTTAAAATCTAAATTCAGATTTAATGATATGTGCGTAAAGATTTCATGTCTTACGTAATGTTCAGCCTTCTTTATGTTGGGTTGATTTTCAGATGTTAAGAATACAATTACAGTAGTTGTCTAGTTGAATTTCTACAAGCCAATTGAATCTTTTGTTTAATTAAAGACGTTCGGATTCAATGTGCATCTCTTTATTTTAAAACAGAGCACGCTTTAGTGGAATTTGGGCATATTGATTAAACGTGTCTTCCTTCATTAGACATTTTAAAGCATATAAATAGGATGTTAAGCTGCTTCATGCATCATTATCTTGAAATTAAAACATTTAGAAGCGGTGCTCTCTTGGAAGAAGCCGAACAAAATCCTTTCAAAGTTTTTAAAAGAAACAGGCGGTGCGTAGAGGTTTGCTGGATTTGCTGCTGTTGTTGTGTTAATAATTTCAGGCAAGTAAACTCTGTTTCTTGCTCACTCAATAGAAAGCATATATTCAATTCTGTTTTACATATTTATGTTTGTTTTAAAGAAAAGGAAGATGGCTTCGGTTTTTCTTCAAGAAAACCAGAAGTTTATGCTCTGTTTTTACAAAAGTTAAGTTTACTGTAATTTTGATCCAAAGATTTTTTAGAAAATGGTTTAATGATGTTCGTCCATTGAATTCTTGAGTTTTTCAATGATTTATTCTTCTAAGTAGCTCACAAGTAGCTTATTCGATCTTTTCCAGAAATTTCGTAAGATATTTTGAATTCTTCAGACAAAGGAAAACCATTATCATTAACCTGGTTATGTCTGAAATCTGGTTCTTATACCATCGCTGAATTTCTATGATGAACAGATTTCTATGAGTAGAGGTCTGTTTACGTGTTAAGTTAAGTTCAGATTTCTATCGATGTTCATGAGATCTGAAGTGTTTATTCTTCGATTGAAATACTTATGTTCATTCAGATTTCACCTGTTCCTTTAGTTCAGATTTCTCTCTTTTATATCTGAGATCTGGTACAGAGCAGGTTCCTTTATAAATTGTTGACTTCTGAATTGATCGTTGACATCTGGGGGGGGAACAGTCCCATCAGGTGACATCTGGTTTATTCATTAGAAGTATGACATCTGAATTACTCGTTTAGTTGGGTAAGATCTGGTGACGTCATGTATAAATTGCGTTCACATCTGGTTGACCAACAGAGATCTGATTTATTTCTTCTTCGTTGAGATACGTCTATATGATTCAGATTTCTACTGTTCATTTAAAACAGATTTCATCTTTTACTTCTTCAATACTTCTTTGATTGAGATAGAAAGCATAGATTCGGATTCCTTCATTTCCGAATCATTTCAAAGATTTATTCGATTTAATTGACAGATTCAAGTAGTATCTTTGTTCAGTTTTCATTTTCGCAAGCTTTACAGAGAAATCCTTTACAGTTCCAGAACATCATTAGATAAGAGAAAACCAGTAAATGTATAAAGAAAAGAAAACAGATTTCACGAAATAAAGAAAGAGCAGAAGGTTTTATGAAATGTTTTAAGTTGTGACAACAAAAAAAAAGGTCCCCAGGAAGGATTTGGATTACGGTTGACGAACTGTATACCCCTTCAAAAACCAAGGAAGGATCAGGATTATGGATCGACGGATCTATATACCCCTTCAACAATGAGCCCTAGTGCTAAGACTGATATCAGGAGTTTGATCAAACTAAATGGACCAAATGTTTAAAGTGTTGTCATAATTTCAGAAAGTGAATGAAGAGCACATGTGTGATTTTAATCACAACTCTAAAGTATGTTTAAAGAAAATTTTTTCATAATTGATTCATGTTTTATGCTCACTTACTTTTTGATTTCACAGTTATGTATTACGCTTGCTTATTCTTAAGCGTATTCAAAATTTCAGACTCCAGTATGTATCAGCTTGTAAACGATTGTATGTTTTGCTTTCGTTATTTCCAGACTTTACCTGCTGGGCCTTTGGCTCACTAGTTTTCATTGAGTGCAGGTAATGATCAGTTAAGAGCTGGAGGGGAATGAACAGAAAGGAAGGGAGTGTTTATCGTGGACATCAGATTTCAGCGTTTCTTTTGGTTCCAGATTTCACGTTTTCCTTTTTGTGTTATACAGTATTGTACCGAACCTTTGCAGTTGGTTTAAATCACAACAGATTTCTAGTTTAGTTATTTTGTAAGAAATCTGTTTCCAGACTTCATTATGAACAAATGAACCATTTTGTTTAAATTACCAGATTTCTATTTCCGTGCCTTTTAATTATGGGATTTGATTCTCCTTTCAATCCAATAAGTTAGTAGCGATCCTTTATTTTGGATGTTCGAAATCTTTATGACTTTCTATTGAACCCCAAAACTTCTAAATTCTTCTAAGAAAAGTACGGGTCGTTACAGAACCGCTGCCAGAACCAGAACTCACGGAACCAGAGGAACTCGAGTTGCCTTTCTTCTTGAATTGCTTTCCTCGAGGTCGGAACTGATGGTGACTCGACTGCTGTGACCCCTGAGGAGACTGATATGACTGCGACACCGCCTGCACTGGCCGAGAAGCACGTCCAGTCGTCTGCTGCACCGGAGCATCAGTATCCATCAAACTCTCCTCAATATCAACCACATTGTTCACAGCTTCCATGAAGGTCCCCGGGGACCCAGACAACACCATCCGGTAAAGATCAGGTCTCAACCATTTCATGAACTTGTTCCTTCCGTTCTTGGTTCGCTACATGTGGCATGTACACCAACAGTGCAGAAAACTGCCTCGCATACTCGGCCACTCGCATGTTACCCTGCTTCAGGTTATCAAACTCATGCTCCCTGCTGCTATAGTAGGACTCCGTGGTATACTCCTGACGGAACGCCTCACAGAAGCTCTCCCAGGTGATAACCGTCCCACTATCACGAAGCATCCTAGAGGTACTCTCCATCTGCGCTGCGCGTTATCCCGCAACTGCAGCACTGCTAACTTCAATATCTTTTCCGGATCGAGTCACATCATCCACCCGATGAACATCCTCATCACTATCCGGAGCCCTAGACTCCTCGAAACGCCTAGATCTACCTCTCCTCGGCAGCATCTACACAAATCTAGAGGTAAGCTCTCACAACAGATAAATATCAAGGCAGATAATAATCACATAAGACACATAGTCAATCAACAATCAAATCAAAACTCTGTGCCTAAACTCGAGTGTGATTGAAAGAAATCGAGCTTATCCCAGTTTAAGCTCTGATACCAAAAATGTCAGGACCCATGCTAATTACTCACAATTAACACTTAATAAACGCATAAAACGGAAGCATAAAATCATGGCTTAAAAAGTAAAAACATACATTCAAAATATCGATAATCAAAATATAAGTTAACTCAAACTTATACAATCAGGTAACAACAACAATTCAAATGGAAAACAGATCCCCAATACACAGAAACGTGGGGCATCCCCCTGTTCAGTACATATCATAAATATAACTGGGACTCATGGGAAATGGGATCGACCAGCTGAACCTCCACTCTGTGCAGTCTGGCTACCTGAAGATCCTGCAAATGTGCAATACAGGCCCAAGACACAAAAGCAGGAAAACAAATACGAGGTCAAGCCTCAGTACGAAGCGCTATCAATACAGCTAAACATGCAACATGCTATAAATCAATGTCATGAATGCATGAGGGCTATCAAAGAATCGGATAGCTAGAACAGTCCATCAACTTGCAAATCAAATCAAGCCTCTATACCACGCTAAGCCAATCAGCCGGTGGAAATCATCGGTCCGTGATCATCGGGGCCCGTCAGCCCATCACAGCTCGGTGGTAGACACTCAAATCCGGTAGTCACCACTCCGATGATAGCGTTGGACTTTTTGGGCACGACTCGTCAGTCGGCCAGTCACAACGTGGAACCCAATCAGGTCATCAATCAATCGGTCAAAGGCTCAATATGTAAGCATGTATGCCAATCAATATCAATGCTCAATGCATACAATGCCCAATACGTAAAAAAGATCATATATCAATTCAATTCAACCATTCAGTTTCACGTAAAACACATAACAACTTCAAACAGAATTCACAACATGAATTATAGCCATGTTCACGTTCAAGCTGCTAAGGGCTGCTCAATTCGTACCTCAATTTCACAAATTCTACCTCACAGATAACTCAAAGCATGGCAGAACTCACGACGGACGCAACCAGCTTTCACCTGGTTCGAAATTCACAGCAGCAGGCTTCTTGGAACTGAAATCTGTGCAAGGTATCTAATATCTTAGCTCAAATCTTAACATACATCCTCAAACACCTACGGCCAGAACTATACTCCAGTTCTAAACATCTACGCAGGTATTAACTACAAGGACCGAGCTCAATTTAACAAGAAATGCTCACCCAAAAGCTTAAACCCGCGGGAGAAACACACGGCACATATTTCTACAAAAGCTTCGAACAACAACAGCTTCACGCTTCCACTCCAGCATTAATTCAGGGTTCAAAATGGGTAACAAGGAAAGAGCTAAGCTAGGGGAGTCCAGCGCCACCAAGATTGTCAAAAACAGAGGCTGGAAGCGACGGGAATCGGCGGTGGAAAGTTACGGTGAACAGTAGCAAGTCAAGGGTTTCAACAGGGAAGAGGATAAGAAATATCAGGTGTAAAATATTCTAAGTGTAACTCAACACTTATATTTATATCCTAAATTAAATCGCTACTGTCTAAGTCAAACACCGACAAAAACATATTCCTGCAACTTAAATTAGCGTCAAACAGATCTCACAACAACGCTACTAACCACCAGATCCCAGCGTTAACAACAAACGTTCATTCTCAAGTCAAAACGACAACGTTTCGGTGATATCTGGTCTCTCCAACGGTAATACAAACCAGATCCCTCGCTCGCGAAATACAAAAAAGCTGAGGCTTCCAAAACGAAGACGCAGCAACTTAATGGAACGACGCCGCTTCGCTCAAAACAGATCTCAGCGCTCAACACAACAGATCTCAGCGCTATCACTAAAACATATCTCTACGCCTTAGTAACACAGAATGCTAAAACGACGACGTAGCCACTAATCCAAACGACGTCGTACCGTGAAACAGATCTCTCCTCAAATTACAACGCTAGCGCTTGAAACAGATATCTCGACTAAACGCGCTACACTACCAGATCTCTCAATCTAGCGATCACCCGCTACAGTGCCGTTGACCAGCATTGACATCTGAATTTACGAAATGCAAACGCTTCACTCTTGGTCATCCAGACCTCACCAGCACGACACCGTTTCACTCAATTCCCGCGGCACTTCACGCAACGCTACGGAAAAACAGATTTCTATCTAAATCTAATCAATTCGACTCCAAATCTCTACCATATTTCACCCGATAAACCCGAACTAAAATATGGACAACTTCAACTAGAGATCTGAATTTTCTCAAATCAGATTTCACCAAAAATCCGAAATTCCAGAAATCAAAAATCTTAGTTCTCGTGACTAATCCTACTCCAAAATCAGATTAATCAAAATTCTTGAAATCTGATTCCTCACAAGAGGCCCAATCGAAAGAATGATCGAAAAGTACTTGTTGCAGAGGAGAGTACCAAGAACTGGGCGGATTCATATTCGGAGACTACATCAAGCATCTCCTCATCCAGTGATAGTGAGCAAGAATAATTTCACTGCTTGATGGCCAACCAAACAACTGAAGATGTGGTATTTGATTTCTCCAATACTGAATTTACACATGAGGACCTTATCAATGCACTAAATGAAATAGTCCACGAGTACCGTAAGCTTTCTCAAACATTCGAGGAGATTAAAGCTGAAAACGGTTGTTTGAAAAATAGTTCAGTTGAATCAAGCACTGCTCAGCTTGAGGATACTGACAGTTTACAAACAGAGTTGAGTAAGCTGAAGATCCAGAATGAATCTTTGAGAAATAAGTTTTGTGAGCTCACATCTGAAAACGTGAGATTAAATCATGTGATGAGCTCCTGGACAAATTCTTCTGTTTCCTTGGGAAAGCTGCATGAGACCCAAAAGCCTTTGAATGACAAATATGGATTAGGTTTTAGTGTTGGTGAAAGCAGCTCTGGGGAAACCATTACTCAGTCAGATCTGGCCTATGAAAAGTTCAAGAAGATGAATTTTGTCAAAGCCAGTGTGATACATGATGCTTGTGAGTCGGTGAAGTACGATGATCAGATTTCACCAAAGCTGAACCATAAGGGAAAACAAGGCATTGGTTATACCAAGCCTGAGAAATGCAAACCTAGTTGGCTAAAGAATAGACTTGAGAAAGATAAAGCGAAAGCTGGATCTAAGTCATCTGTTCCGAACCAGCGAAGGCGTGGTCCGACGAAGGCCAAATATGTATGGGTAAAGGTTAAGCCCAAACGAAATCTGAATGATCAAAGTGCTAAACCAAGGCTCCACAGATAACACAATGTTTCTCCATGAACCCTTGTGGATGTCCATACTGGGAAAAATGTTAAGGTAATTCAATTATGGGTCCCGAAAGGGGTAATCCTATCTGGACCCAATTAAAATTGGGTACCAAAAAGTTTATTTTCATGAGTGCAGGACAATAGGTACAAAGCTGCAGAAGATTCTATCATTTGGTATCTGGACAGCGGATGTGCGAGACACATGACGAGAAATCCAAAGCTGTTGTCAGATGTGATACAACACAAAGGAGCCAAAATTATTTTTGGTGATAACTCACACAGTAACACTGTGGGTAAGGTTAAGCTTACCCATGGTAACATTTCCATTAATGATATCTCAGTTGTTAAAAATTTGTGTTATAATCTAATTTGTATAAGTCAGCTGTATGACAATGGTTACACAGTTAAATTTCAAAAGCACACATCCACAGTTCAGATTCCATATGGTCTGACTGTATTGGTAGGAAAAAGATCGGGGAATACCTACGTAGTCAATTGGTCAGAGCAGATGGGATCAAAACAGATTTGCCTAGCAGCTGACTCTTCCAAGAGCTGGCTGTGGCACCAGAGGATGAACCATCTCAACTTAAAAACACTTGCCAAATTGAGTATGCTTGAATCTGTTTCTGGTATGCCCGAATTAAATTTTTCAAAAGACAAGATTTGTGCAGCATGTCAGCTGGGAAAACAAATTCGATCTACTTTTAAAAAGAAAAATGGTCTTCGTTCTTCCCGAAGCTTAGAGCTTTTACATATGGATATTTTTGGTCCTATACCCGTAACAAGCTTAGGGGGAACAAATTACACCCTTGTCGTTGTTGATGATTTTACAAAATTTACATTGGTGCTGTTTTTGAAATCAAAAGACCAAACCGCTGACCAGTTGATTAAGCATTTAAAAAGTTTGCAAAATGACAAATCTTGTTCTGTCAACCAGATAAGATCTGATAGAGGTACTGAGTTTTTAAATTATAAACTATCCTATTATCTGGAAGACATGAGAATAAAGCATGAGCTTTCAGCATCTATAACTCCTCAGCTGAACGGGCTCGCTGAGAGGAGAAACCGAACTTTAAAAGAATCTACTTGATCTATGATTGCCTATTCCGGTATTTCACAAAAATTCTGGGCAGAAGCAGTTAACACAGCTTGCTACACTCAAAACGGATCTATGAATAATAAGAACCATGGAGTTACCCCATATGTGATCTGGAGTGGCAAGAAACCTGATATATCATAATTCAGGATTTTTGGGTGCACATGTTTCATTCAAAATAACAATAAAAAGAATCTAACAGCTTTCGATGCCAAATCTGATGCAGGTTTGTTTCTTGGATACTCAGCTGCGAGCAAAGCCTACAGAGTGTTCAACAACCGAAGTCGGACGGTTGAAGAATCAGCTCACGTGTTGTTCTACGAGACAAACTTTCAATCCAATTCAGCTGTGCGCTTACATGACTTGCGTTCACGTCTGGAGTCAACCAACCTTGACAATTTGACTGATGATGTGGCACAGATTCAATACCCCCAACCAGAACTGGACACACCACATGACAATGCGCAAGCAGATCTGACATATAACATTGAAGTCATTGATTTGACTAACTTTGACCCTGTACAGAACACATCTCATCTAGTGTGCCAGCTGCGGGTGTTGGACCAACTACTGCACAAGTGGATACACAAGAATATCCTACAATTCATCAATCGGTATCCAGACCAGCTTCAGATTCCCAAGCTATCAACGAAATTTATCAATTGGCATCTAATCCAAATCTAGAACAACAAAGTTCACATCAATTGGTGTCAGACAATCCAGATCAAGAAATCTAGCTAGACATCAAAGCGGAACAGGGAGATAATCCAATCGTATCTGACCTTCGGTGGAATAGAAATCATCCACCCGAGCAGATCATAGGTAACATTCACTCTCATGTTCGCACACGAGGCCAGCTTATGCATGAGTATTTTAATTCAGCATTCATATCTCATATAGAACCTATGCTGATAGAAGAAGACTTAGTTGACCCAAGCTGGATAGATGCTATGCAAGAAGAAGTTATCCAATTTAAAAAGAAAAACGTATGGCAATTAGTTCCTCGACTTACTAATAATTAAGTGATAAAAACTAAATGGGTCTTTAGGAGCAAGCTGAATGAGGATGGCGTAGTAATTAGAAACAGGGCTAGACTGGTAGCTCAAGGCTTTAGACAATTAGAAGGAATAGATTTCGATGAGACCTTTGCTCCAGTAGCTAGACTAGAATCCAAAAGACTTCAAGGTCTTTCAAATGAATGTGAACAGTGCCTTTCTAAATGAAATCTTAACAGAGGAAGTGTATGTTGCACAACCTCCTGGCTTCGTTAATCATACATATCCAGATCACGTCTATAAACTGGATAAAGCTCTGTATGGGTTGAAGCAAGCACCCAGAGCTTGGTATGATACATTGTCAAAATATTTTATTGAGCATGATTTTGTAATAGGCACTGTCGATAAGACGTTGTTTAAATTTGTTATGAATGATCATGTTTTATTGGTACAGATTTATGATGATGATATTATATTTGGGTCAACTAACCCAAATTGTGCCAAAAGTTATCTAAACTTATGAAGGGAAAATTTGAGATGAGCATGATGGGAGAGCTGACGTTCTTTCTGGGTTTACAAGTCAGACATCTTGAGAATGTGATATTTATCAACCACGCTAAATACACGAAAGAACTGCTGAAGAAATTTGGCATGGACAACTGTTCAGCAGCAGCAACCCCGATGAGTGCTTCAATCAATCTAGACAAAGATGAAGCTGTAACAACCATAGAGGTATCTTTGTATCGCGGTATAATTGTCTCTTTGGTATACCTAACTGCTAACAGACCAGACATCATGTGTGTTGTCTGTATGTGTGCTAGATTTGAAGCAGAGACCAAACAATCTCATTACATTGCTGTAAAACGGATTTTAAAATATTTAAAAGGAACTTCCAATGTGGGTCTTTGTTACCCCAAGGACTCCAATTTTCAACTAATCAGTTACAGTGATGCAGATTATGCAGGATGCAGGATTTATAGACGTAGCTCAAGTGGGACTTGTAAATTCTTGGGAGATCGACTGATTTCCTGGTTTAGTAAGAAGCAGACTTCAATTGCCACATCCACAGCTGATGCAGAGTATCTAGCGGCCAGAAGCTGCTGTGCTCATATCTTATGGATTCAACACCAGCTTAAGGATCACGGCACTGATACTTTTGAAGCACCTATTTTCTGTGACAACACCAGTGCGATAGCTATCACCCAGAATCCATTGCTGCACTCTAGAACAAAGCATATCGACATCAGGCATCATTTCATAAGAGATCATGTGCTCAAGAAGGACGTCCGGCTGGAGTATGTGTCGACAGATCAACAAGTTGCTGATATCTTCACAAAGCCTCTACCAGACGCTAAGTTTTTGTATTTTCGAATATTATTGGTCTCTTATAATTGCCTTGATCTGTCTTTGCACTAACAAACTGTAGGTTGAACAAATTCTGTTTACTTCAGATCTAGATCTACTGTTCAGGGGGAACGAGGTGTCCTTCAGATCTGGTAGACTTTAGCATTGGGAGAACCTAAGCTTTAGAGGGAACAACAGATCTGAATTAATAAGTTCTGAGTCAGCTGAATGTGTAATATCTGAATATATTCAGATTTTGCGTATATACAGTTGATGCTTGTACGTGACCAGATATGACAGTACCCAAGCTGATAAAATAAACAGCTGTGAATTAATGTGAATATGGCGCTCGTTTTTACTTTTTACCCCTTGTGGTTAAAATTCAAAAGTCTTTTCAAATCTTTTCAAATTTAATCGCGCCATCAGATGATTGACACGTGTGTTTTCATCATGCAAAACGTCACATCAACACTGTTTTACGCATACCGTTTCATATTCTTTCTCTTATATACGGCGTTTTGATTTAATCTAACCCTTACCTTGCGAATAATTTCTATCAAACTCTCTTTCTTTTAGTTCTTTTTATTTGCAGATTACCTTTCTTTTGGTATTCTCTTCTTTCGATCAATATTTAGCAATGGCATCATCTTTGATTGCGAACGCTATTCAAGTGAACTTTGACTCAGTGCTCACGTTTCCTGAGGAGGGCATGGCTGCAATGTTCAAAGCCCAAGAATATACCGGTCTTCGAGGTTTTCTGGGATGTCCCTCTGTTCTGTATGAACAAGAATTGGAACAGTTCTTTGATACTGCCTCTGTTAGGGAATATGAAATTATCTGTGTCGTTCAGGCAAGTTTGTTGGAATATCTGAGGAAGTGTTAGCCGGTGCATTTGAGTGATCGATTGAAGGTTTGACAGATGTGGCTGATGTACCAAAGGATTCGGTTTTGATGCAAGGAGCATATTTTCTAAGTCTGGTGAGCCAGTTAAGACCTCTTGCAATAAGAGGGAAATTAAGTATGAATTTCGCTTGCTGAATGATATCCTGGGGAAATCTGTTACCGTCAAGGCTGGGTCCTTCGACGCTATTACTCATGAGCGATTTATTCTAATGACGGCCATTCACTTTGGACTGAACTGGAGTAAGATTCTGTTTGATATTCTTAATGAGATGGTGACCAAGACCTCAAAGCAGCTAAGGGCTTTGCCGCTCAGATTTGTGTTTTGCTGAAAGGTGCTCCAAATATGACCTTGGGAGAGGCGAAGACCTTCCCTCCTCTGAAGATTCTCATAGTGAAAACTGTTGGCACGTATATTTTCAAGAACAAAAATATTGCTGCTGACGAGGATGAGTCAGTGGAACCAATTGCTAAAAGGGCTGCACCAAAGAGAAGACCAGCTCCTGATGTTGGTGAGCTTGCTACCATGAAGAAGAGGACAACTGTGGGGAGACCAGCTCCCTCAGAAAAGGATTTAGCGATGGTCCCAGTGGTTCAAAATCCTGAACCCATATCTGTGGTACTTGCTTCAACTCATTGCGCTCAACGTCGATGCGCACCAATGAGGAAACTGGTGATGCAAGAATGTTCCGATGATGAAATTTTTGATAACATCATTCACCAGGTGATTGAGGAGACTGCTGAGATTGAGACAGGGGAACCAGATTTGGAGGAACCAGTGGTAACGGAGACTACTGAGACTGCGGCAGCTGAGACGGAGAGCAGGATAGATGTTTCATCTATCACTAATTATGATGAAGAAGATCATCTGGTTGAGACGGAGAAGGAGGCTGAGAAAGAGAAGCAGATAGATCCAGTAGCTACTGAGGGAATGAGCCTCGAGAAGATTACTGACTCTGAGGACACAGATCCCTTGAGCAAGGTTCTGGAGCGTACTAAGAAATCCACGTCTGATGAAGAGTCGATGTCCATTGATGATCTCTTGGTGCAGATTCCAGACAATATGATGTTGCCATCTGTGACTGCAGAAGATCCAACAAGAATCAAATTCGGACTTGGTATTGAGATCCCAGGAGTCAATTAAGGAGACTGGTACAAGGCTAGTCTTCCTCAGATTGCTATTATCGATAAGGGGAAGGCTCCCCTTGTCGAGTAATATGAAATAAAAGGGCATCCGGCCCGAGAAATATTTACTTTGATTTGCACAGATATAGAATTTCTTGTGCAGTTGTGGGAAAACGAAATCGACGAGATTAGTTCATTTTTTTCTTCATCAGTTTATGCCTTGAAGTTTTGGAATCGGTTTCAGATATAGCTGCTAAAGAGGAGCAAATTTTGGCATGGGCTGAGACAGATTCGCTACAGACAGCTGTGAGTAGGCGTTTGTACATAGTTGCTAAGTATAGGGAGATGCTGTTGAGAAAATTTTTGGAGGCAAGGAATAAAAATTTTGAGTCCGGCACACCCACAAATGCAATAGATCTTCAAGTACTGGATATGCTCTCAGATTCTAACCGAGTTGCATTGGAAAAATTGGTAATGCAGATGAGAGATCATAAACTGGAGTCGACGCGCCCGATTAATTCAAGGTTGTTCGAAGGAGCCCATATAGCTCGCGGTGCAGTTATTGCCCAATCTAATACAAACATAAGGTCTATTTGATGAATTCGGTTTTTGGTTTTGATTGACGGCTCCTGGACGGCAATAGAAGGACCAGATATGTGGGTACGCCAGCGCAGGGCACCCATTTCACACAAGTGGGAGATGTTGCCTAAATGACATACATGAATACTCTTGCCCCAATCTGTATATTCTTTGAGCCAGTACAAGTAGTGCGCTCTTTGCCTATCGTCAAGACTTGGGGCTGGGCTACAGTGTGTACAGATATCGTACAGTTTTCACTTTTTGGTCATCTACAACCAGTTGGTTATCATAATATTTGTACGGATTTAGTAGCTGTCGGACCCATTGTAGATAGTAGTGAGATTCTCAAAAGAACTGTAAATAAGGTTCAGTACGATATACGGATTGTATATTCTTTCAACGTACCTCCTCCAAAAATAGTTGCTGAAGAACCTGTTGTAAATATCTGTGCAGATCTTGCAGATTCTCAGCGCCATACAGATGCAGATTTAGATTCTTCCACCTCTATTCGGATTGATTTTGTAAATGAAGAGACTACTGATGCTCAGACTTCAATGCCTGCTGCTATTGTCTCTTCCAACGATTATACAGAAGCGTTTGCACATCTCAAAGCTTCAGTTGATCAGATTTCACTTGAGCATGCAGACCAGATTTCACATTGAGAAGCTCAAGGCTGTGCTTTTTACGAAGATATCAAGCCTTGATAGTGATTTTCTTACCAGGTCTGATAATCAAGACAGGGTTGTTCTTGTTCACAACGATATTCTTTGTAAGGTGATGCAAGCTCAGATAGCAGCCTGTCTCAAGAATTGGATGTTATTCGTAAGGAGGTCCAAGACCAGAGAGCTGCTCTTTCAAATGATCTGATGGAATTCCATGTGCAAGCGCAGGAAAATTAAAATACCCTCACCGCTCAGTTATCTGAACTAGTTGCTTACATTAATAGGGGAGGTGATGCTAAAAAGGGGGAAATGAGTAGTAGCCAAGGTCCACAGCCTCCTAGCAATCAAAACAAACTTGGTGGAGGCAGTAGAAGTGAAACTTTGAGGAAGAGAGGTAGTGGTTCGCGAGGAAGTTCTAGTCAAGAGGATTCAGATACTGGCTTGGAGAATGAAGTTGAACAATTTTGGTTTTTCAGTTCTTGTACAAACCATTTGTACTTAGCCATTTCGCATTTTATATATAGAAGACTTGGAGCAATTTAATTTTGTCTCTATTTAAGTCAAAGGCTGCTAAGTTTTGTCATCACCAAAACGGGGGAAAATTGTTAAGATCGAATTTATAAGTTTTGGTGATAACAAAAATAAGGCTAAAAACTGAACTTAAGTTTAATATCTGAATGTTAAGTATTCGCAGAAGAGAAGGAAGTATTTCAGATCTGGACTGTTAGTATTCATAAATTTATGGGAAAAGCATTTATCATATTTGAGCTAACAGTACAAGTATTAAGATTCGAGAGGTTTGGAAACAGTATATTCAGTTTTGGATCAGAACCGAGAAAACCAGATGATAGCAACCCTGATTCATTTGTATCGGTTTCAGAAGTTTATCAGATTTGGGTATTCGGGTTATTTCAGGTATCGGGTCAAGTATCTCAGTATCATGAAAGATAGCAGATTTCAGATTTCAGTGTCAAAACAGATGCAAGCTTCAAATCTCTTCAGATGTTATCAGATACTATTTGAGAGTAATCAAAGATCAGAATTTAAGCAGAAAAATACTGTTAGACAATTTGAATTTAAGAGACAATATCAGAGCTATTTTGAGTATAGTTGCATAGTACGTAGAGTTGGTACAACTGATGATTACCTACTTTGGTATATAAGTCAACTCAGCTGTGACAAGCATAGACAACCTTTTGCATAGCATTAATGGAGCATTTAATGCGGTGAGACGGTGAAGATATGCAAATATGGTTTGTGTCTACTGGCTAATTAATGACCGTTGAAAATGGGAGAGTATAAAAAGAAGTAGATTTCAAATGAAGAAGCTCTCAGTCATTGTTGAATCTCTCTCTCTCGATTATTCAAGCTCTCGACACTCTAGTACTCACGAATCTCTCTGTGAATATTCAAGCGCTAATTCAAAAATTCTCTAATTCCAAGTGTTCAATCTCGAAGAACATTTTCGTTCAAATTCCCATTAGATAAATATTCAAGATATCTTCTGGTTTACTCTTGTAAACAGGTTTCATTGTATAGAAACTAGAAGATTTACAGTACTCAACTATATCGTGTTCATTGTATATTCAGATTCGAGTCTATAACGAACGTGCTTTTTGAAGCAGTTCGAAAATTACGTTGATTTTAACTTAGCAGTGTTTTGCGTGGTACAAGTTGCTAGGAGTTCACTTCAAGTGAGGCT
This sequence comes from Dorcoceras hygrometricum, assembly GCA_001598015.1. Classification (NCBI taxonomy): domain Eukaryota; kingdom Viridiplantae; phylum Streptophyta; class Magnoliopsida; order Lamiales; family Gesneriaceae; genus Dorcoceras; species Dorcoceras hygrometricum. The sequence continues at coordinate 194,832 of KQ993826.1, read as the reverse complement.
CAGTGATCGGGTGTAGACAGAGGCTGTGTTCGCCAAATCTTCTAGTGGAACCTTCTTGAAAAGGAAGAATAGGAGACGTAGGATCTTCAGATCCGAACTTCCACAAACAAATTCTCGATCCTTGCTACTTTTACATTATTTGTATCGTACTGATTCTTAACTGTTCACTACTCAATCGGTTATTTCCGCACATTAATTGTTAACCGAGAGAATAGCTTTGGACTGAGAACCTCAGATCTAGTCACTCATATCTGAGTTAAGCAAGGCTTGTAAAAATAGTTTTAAGGTTTCGAAAAATAAAAAATCTATAGGAGTTCATTCAAACACCCCCCCCCTTCTGATCTCCTAAGATCATTTTAACTATATTTTTTATTTCATTGATCCTTTCCAACTGTTACTGCACTAATGGGCTGGGTTGGTATGGGTTTCTGTTCCTGAGGTCGCTGCTGGATCCTGTTCTGCTTCTTAAATGGCCTCTGATCTCCCTGTTCAAAGGACTGTCTCCTCTGCTGTCTCTCCAATTCGAGATCCTTCCATAAATCTAAATCAGTAACTCTCAGTGAAGGGATTACAGTAACTCTCTGTGAAGGGATTACAGTAAAGTCCATAATCATGTCCCTTATAATGAAGGGATTATAGTCATACCGTAATCCTGTCCCTTCCTGAATGACAAGGTCCTCTGTGCCATAATTCCTTAAAACTGAAACTAAACTTCCTTTTCTTTAAAACAGCTTTTATACATTGCTCTTGATCTAAGATTGATCTCTGAAAACTGGATGATTCACTGCTATGAAACTCATTTTATTTTTAAAAACAACCTTACTGAGTGCATAGCTGGGCTACGAGATGATGATAGAAAAACCAGCTCGGAGAGGAAACGACTTAGGAAGACAAAAAAATTTGGCTAAAGAAAACAGATCCTAAGCGTAAATAACAGCTCTGGCTACATAAAACGGATCTTGGGTGTGAAGTACAGCTTTGGCTAGAGAAAATAGCCTTCGAATAGGAAAAACTGATTTGGTTCTTACGATAACCAGCTCGCGCTCAGTAAAACAGATTTGGTTTAAAGGAAACAGCTTACGTGCAATAAAATGGTAACATAAGCTTCATGAGAAGAATTTCAGCTTTGGAAGGTCATTAAGCTTTGGGAACTCCAATCAGTTTAGTAATGAGTTACGCTGACCGACGAAGAACATAGGCCAGATCTGCTAAAAATGAAGGTACTGCTCCAGCTCAGACAGTCCATAAACAGACCAGCTCAACTTATTCGACCAGAACATAATCCCGATCAAACCAGTGTTGCCTATCTATTCAGGGTCAATTTTTAGAACCTTTACAGCACACGAAAAAACAAGAAACTTATCTTGGCTTATCTTATATGGAATCTGTACAACTCACTATCTTGAAAATACAACTGCTTGCTAAAATAACTGGTGAGTTTTCGCAAAACTAAAAATCAAAGCAGTGAATCCTTAGCTTAAACTTAAACATATACTGATTTGAACTGAAACATGCAACAGACACGCGTACAACAGAAAACAACAAAGCCATATATTTTTTCAAATTTAGCAAGAATCAAATTTACTTGCCTGGACCGAGAATCGCAACGAACAGATGGACTTGGCTGGAAATCTTCTCAAGCACACTGCGGCGAGCTCTTGTATACTTCGAGAGAGAAATGAAAATTTTCTTGTAACACAAAAAATGAACTCCTGAACTTACGTAGAAATCATATATGTGGGAGTAATGATTTGTAGTAGGTAGAATTACAATGATTAGGCATGGTTAGTTTACCAAATCCTTGCACAAATTGGTAAAAACTCCCTACTACTATTGTAATTTGTAAATTTTCCAACCCATTTTTATAAAAATGGATCTCCCATCCGAAATTATTTATTTAAAGAAAACTGCTCCAGCTCGGGTTTGTGCTAGGGTCAAAATCCTTCAATAAGCCATCTGGACCGTAGCTTCTAAGCTGGAAGAAAAACAAATCAGCTTAGATAACTAATACTAGATTGAACTGAAATCTGAATACTCAAATCTCAAAACAGCCCTAGAATAAAAGGGCTAACAATTGTGGTCCTGTGGATTTTGGGGCGCTACTGTGAGACCTGTGTTTTTTCAATCAGGTGTTGCTCATGTGGAAACCAGTTGGTAGTAGATGCGTGTGTTGAAGTCATCGAATTTTCCTTAGTGTTGGAATCAGCAGTTGAGATGCTATCAGCTGTCAAGAGAGAGATATTTGTACGGGTTTTGCATCAGTCGATGAGCGATCGCGTCAGCTGTTTGTATTTCAGTTGTTGCGTTTTGGTAGGAAGCAGCAGCAATGCTGATGTGGATTTCATACGTTGGTATTTTAGTTGCGATGGTCAGCAGAGAGCGCTAAAGGAC
>KQ993826.1:173132-183868 GCA_001598015.1 Dorcoceras hygrometricum | reverse complement strand
GATCTCCTAGGTGCGACCATTTCTGGTACTGGCTCTGGAGGTGCGGGAGACTCAATTGGCACTTCAGATGGTTATCGAACTTCTTCGAGTTCTACTATCTTGCCTTTTCTATCGAGTAGAAACTCCCTTTCCATAAAGGTGGCATTTCTAGAAACAAACACTTTTGTTTCGTTGGGATAGTAGAAGTAGTATCCAATAGAATTCTTTGGATACCCAATGAATTAGCATAAGATGGATCTAGTATCCAGCTTATCTCCCACTGTCTGCTTCACGTAAGCAGGACATCACCAAACCTCATGTATGAGTACTTGGGTGGTTTGCCCATCCATATCTCATATGTAGTCTTATCCACTGTCTTGGTGTGGACACTGTTCAACAACATTACCGTCGTTTCGAGCGCATAGCCCCAAAACGAGGTAGGAAGCTCAGTGAAGCTCATCATAGATCGAACCATGTCCATCAAGGTTCGATTACGACGCTTCGCTACACCATTGAGCTGTGGTGTGGCTGGAGGGGTCCACTGCGAGAGAATCCTATTCTCATTCAGATAGTATGGAAATTCAGCACTCAAGTATTCACCACCTCGATCGGATCGAAGCGCTTTAATACTTTTACCTAACTGATTTTCTACTTCAGCCTTGAATTCTTTGAACCTTTCAAAGGATTCAGACTTGTGCTTCATTAAGTACAATTACCCATACCTAGAGTAATCATCGGTAAAGGTGATGAAGTATGTGTGACCGTACTTAGTACCAATGCTACGTGGGCCACACACATCAGTATGGATCAAATCCAATGGGCCTTGAGCACGTTCAGGCTTGCCCTTGAAGGGTTGTTTAGTCATCTTTCCTTTGAGACAAGACTCACAAGTCGTTAGGGAGTTAATGTCTGACAAATCAAACATGTCACTCTTAACTAACTTGTTCATCCTTCTTAGAGAAATATGACCTACCCTAGCGTGACAAAGTTGTGCTGGGTTCAAGCTATCGTGTTTCCTTTTAATTATTGTTGTATGTGTTTCCACATCGCTAGTTGGAACTGGTTTTTAATTTTAAGGTGTATAGATCGTTTTCGCATTCCCCAATACCAATCAAACATTCATTCTTGTATATGTTACAAATCGAATTAGCAAAAACACAAGAATATCCATCACTATCAAGCATAGAAACAGAAATAATGTTCTTTATTAATTCGGGAACAAATAAAACATCTTTCAATAACAACTTAAAATTTGACGATAGAAATAAATAGACATCTCCTATAGCTACTGCAGCAACTCTTGCTCCATTGCCCAGCCTCAAGTGGGTATCACCCTCTCTAAGACGTCGGCTTCTTGTCAACACCTGAAAATCATTGCAGATATGAGATCCACATCCGGTATCAAGTACCCAAAAAGTCGAATTAAGAGACATATTTATTTCGATATAGAACATACCTTTCGCAGTTCGCAACTGCTCGAGGTAGTCCTTGCAGTTCCTCCTCCAATGCCCAGCCTTGTGGCAGTGGTGGCAAACATCCTCTATAGCTACTGCAGCAACTCTTGCTCCATTGCCCAGCCTCAAGTGGGTATCACCCTCTCTAAGACGTCGGCTTCTTGTCAACACCTGAAAATCATTGCAGATATGAGATCCACATCCGGTATCAAGTACCCAAAAAGTCGAATTAAGAGACATATTTATTTCGATATAGAACATACCTTTCGCAGTTCGCAACTGCTCGAGGTAGTCCTTGCAGTTCCTCCTCCAATGCCCAGCCTTGTGGCAGTGGTGGCAAACATCCTCGGACTTGTTTGGCTTGGAAGCCTTTGCCTTGGGCTTCTTGGTGGACTTTTCTTCCTTTGCATGGGCAGAACGCTTCTTACCCTTGCGTCTGTGGTCCTTCTTCGCAGAGGAAGAAGAGACCATAAGGAGGACGGGCTTGTCCTTCTTTATGGTTCCCTCAAACACGACCAGCATGTTAACCACCTCTTCAAGGGTGGCTGCCAGCTTGTTCATGTTGAAGTTGAACACAAAGGGGTCGAATGCAGCGGGTAGTGAGAGGAGAAGCACATCCACAGACAGCTCATGTGGAAGTGTGATATCAAGGCCCGCCAGCTTTTCAACGAGCCCAATCATACGAACCCCATGCTCGCGGACCAAAGTCCCATCGCGCTTGCGGCTCGTCATAAGCTCCTTCATAATGGCGAACCTCTCATGTCGAGAGTGTGAGACCTGGATTTGTAATTGAGATTTATCGTTGGAATGAATCGATAAATAGAGGTTCTGCTGGTTTAAGATCTCTATTTGAGTGTTTGAGTTGCATTTTCGGGTTCCATTTCGTGTGTTGAACAATTCTGGAGATTTTGTATTTTTGCATATTTTAGGTACCTGCTGGTTGACGTGTCAGCTGGTGTTGTGAGCTAGCAGCTGGTCGGTGGCAAAACCAGTCGAAGCGTGTTTTAGCGCGAGATTCCTGAAACGCTGTCGTTGCGTGAAGTATGGTTGCGCGTGTTGTGATCAGCAGGTGCGTTAGTGTATTTGCGTTGAGGATCAAAACGACTGCGTTTAGATTAGTTGGCGCGACGTCGTTTCGGTGTTGAGTCTGGTACCAGCTGGTGGTTATGCGTGTGAGTGTCTGCTGGTTGTTCAGCAGGAGTAGATGTCAACGCGGGTCAACTTTCCTGTAGCTCAAAGAGGAAATGTTGTAGTTTCGTTGTTGCGACTGGGAGTCCAGCTGCGAGTGAGTTTCGCCGTTGTTGCTTGCTGCTGGTATTTCGCTAGAGCTAGCGACTGGATGACGTCAGTGGAGTGACGTCGTTTGAATTAGTTGCAATGCTGCGTTTTGAGGTTGCGACTGGAACCAGCAGAAAGAAGCGTTGCATTGTTTTGTTCTTGCGACTGGATACCCAGCTGCTGGTGTGATATCCTGTGTGACGTCGTTTGAGTAATTTGGTGCGACGTCGTTTTGAGAACCAGCCGTTAGTTTACTTTGCGATTTGTTGTAGCGTTGAATTGGAGAAATCAGCAGTTGGTTCCTTGCGTCTGCTGTTTGTAGTGTTCCTGCTGATTGTGTCGATGGACAATTATTGGTATTGATTTCCAGTCATTGCTAGTGCTATATATAGGAAGACTTGGTCTTCGAATTGTGGTATCAATTCCATACTTAGCAAATATTTCCAGCCTTTCGTTCCTTATCCTTCGAACCCTAGAACACTGTTCAACCGTGAGCTTTTCCGGCGATTTCCCGTCGTTTCCGATGGTTGTTTTGCTCGTGAGAGGTAGCGTTGGACTCCTCTTGAGAAGCTCTTCCAATTCGTACCAGTTTTAGAAGATGGAATTGGATAGTCGAGGAACGCGAAGTTGCTGCCGTTCGAGTGTTGCGTCGATTTGGTAGAACTACGTTCTGGTTTTCTATGAGACCTTGTTCCTAGCCATAGGTTTTAAGCTTTCTATGTATTGTTGAGGTATATGGAGCAGTTGGTCGAGTGAGACTCCCAGCCGTGTGCTTGATTAGCAACCTGTTAGATTTACGTTGTGTATGCCGTGTGTTTAACAGGCTTTTACCAGAGTCTTCGTGATTTCTCGCAGGGTTAGTTGTTGCTCAGTATAAGGTACGGATTTGAGCTTATATTACGGCGAGATTATGGCTTGGATAATTGTAGCTGCTGGTATGTGTAATGGCCGTGCCTGCTGGTTGTGTCCTGTTGAGGATTGTGTATGCTATTTTTGTAGTTGCTGCGTTTCATATGTTTAGATGCCTGTTTTCCAGCATGTTGCATACACGCACGATCTTCCATTCCAGTTTTGGTAGTCTTTGTACCTTGTTGCATTGCTGTTGTTGTTTCTTACCAGGATGTGAGGGCGAGCGGCAATACCGCACTCTCATTTCCCTGCTGGGATCGTAGCCACCATGCGCCAAGTGGTTAACTACCACAGTTCATGGGCGAGGCAACAGCATGTTGAGTTGTTTGATGCATCCGGTAAGTGGGTGTAGTATCATGGCGAGTGGCTCACTACCACACTGTGAACACACCCGTGGCCACTGTATGTTGTTGGTAATTCTTGGAGATATGTTTGAGTTCCTTAGCTCCCTTGTGGGTCGAGCTTTCCGTTGTTCTTCGGCGTCTCATGCATAGCACCTGCATTTTATTCCTTGCTGTTTATTTCTGTTGTATTATTGCTCTCCGTACTTGGGTTTGACCCCATGTCCATCCGGGGCTTGGTTTGTTTCTTTGTTGCGTTGTTTTCAGGAAACCAAGGTTCTACAGCTGGTCGTGGTTTCAAACCAGCTGGTGGTGCCCAGGAGGTGGCTAGTGTGTCCCAGTAGCCTATAGCATATATATATATATATGTATCAGTTAGCCAGGGGGATGCCCTGCGCTTTGTTGTTGTACCCGTAGGGGAGTATGATACATGTTTGAATTATGTATGCTTTGTGGTTGATTGTTTTATGATTTGGGAAACTTATTTTAAGTATCGCTGTATTTTAAATTATATGTTTAAAACCGTCGGGCCTAAAAGCGAAAATTTTACCCACTTTTTGATAGCTTCCGCATGTGTTTATCTGTTGCGAGCACGAGGCCTGAAATTTTTGGTATCAGAGCTTAAGCTGGGATAAGCTCAATTCCTTTGATCACACTTGAGTCTAGGCACAGTGTTGCGTGTTGCATGTGCTTGACTTATATGACTACGTGCTGCATATTTTGTGTTATATGCTTTCTTTGCTGTATCTGTTCTGTTTTTCCTTATCCTGTTGAGTGTTTTAGATGCCGCCTAGACATCGTGGGAGAAGTAGGGGGCTGTTCCAGGAATCAGGAGGACAGAATGAGGATCAGTATAGTGCGCCTAGTCATACTCTTGAGAGTAGTGGATCCTGTTGAGTGTTTTAGATGCCGCCTAGACATCGTGGGAGAAGTAGGGGGCTGTTCCAGGAATCAGGAGGACAGAATGAGGATCAGTATAGTGCGCCTAGTCATACTCTTGAGAGTAGTGGAGAGCAGGAGGCTGAAGCTCCGCCGGCTCCGGTAGAGAGAATGGATGTGGTCATAGCTCGGTTTCAGAGGATGAGTCCTCCTATCTTCAATGGTGATGATTCGAGTGAGGACGCGGATTCTTGGCTCCATAGCGTCATACATCTTTTTGATCGAGCCCAGTATGACGACGATCTCCGGTTTAGGTTGGTGACCTTATTGTTGAGGAAGTCCGCAGAGCGTTGGTGGCGAGGTACGTCTAGTACCTTACTGGAGACTGCGGTTGGCATTACTTGGGACACTTTCTATCAGGTCTTCAGACAGGAGTATGTTCCCGACTCCTATGTAGCTGCCCGTGAGCGGGAGTTTGAGTTCTTGGAGCAGGGTTCGTTGTCTGTGCGCGAGTATGCTCGCAAGTTTTCTGCTTTGTTGGCGTATGTTCCGCATGTTGCTGGCCGAGAGAGGGCCAAGAGCACCAGGTTTGTGGAGGGCTTGAATGGAGACCTGTACCAGAGCGTCTTGACAAGCAAGCCCAAGTCTTATGCTGAGGCCGTGGATACTGCTATCCACATTGAGGAAGGCATGAAGAGCCGTAGTGCGCGTAGTGCGCAGGTGGCGCAGGCGGTGCAGAGTGGTAGACCCGCTGGTCAGGGAGCTCAGTCGTCTCAGAGTTCTCAGTCCGCGCATTTTCCTCAGCAGCAGCAGCAGCAGGTATCTCAGCAGTCTGGCCATCAGAGGTTTCGACCCCGCGGTCAGCAATTTAAGAAGAAGTCCGGTTCATGGTCTTCTGGTTCTGGCAGCTCGAGTAGCAGCGGCTCTCGGGTGGAGTTTTGTGGTTTTTGTGGTGGAAAGAATTCTTCCACGCAGTGTGTTGGTGTGCAGGGTTCCTGCAACCTTTGTGGTTAGTATGGGCACTTTGCGAGAGTGTGCCCGTCAGCTGGAGCACAGCAGACCGCGGCCTAGCCTCAGGGTCGTGGGGGTCAGTCTAGGGGCCGTTCGCAGCAGTTTCAGCAGCCCCGTTTTGGCGAGACTCCGTTTAGGCCGTTTCAGCAGCCTGGCCCTTCGCGTTTTGGGCAGTCGTCTCAGCCTTTCTTTCCAGGACCTCAGCAGGCTCAGGTTAACGCCTTCAAGATAGAGCAGGCCGAGGAGACACCGAGCCGAGTGATTGGAGGTACATGTCTTGTCTTTGACTTTCCTGCTCGTGTGTTGTTTGACACCGGTGCATCGCATTCGTTTATTTCTGATTCGTTTGTTGTTGAGCATGGTTTGTGTACCGTCCCTTTGCGTGATGCTGTTTCTGTTTCTACCCCCGGTGGTGTAAACCTGTTCTCGCAAGAGATTTTGTTGGATGGGGTGTTGCGGTTTGGTGAGCATGCCTTGTTAGCGAATTTGATGCGTTTGATGCTTTGGGATTTCGATTGTATAGTTGGGATGGATGTGCTGTCCAACTACAGGGCCTCCATGGATTGCTTCCATGGGATTGTGCACTTTAGGCCTTTGTCTGGCGAGAAGTGGGACTTCTACGGCCAGGACTCGAGATCGAAGATTCCGTTGGTCTCCGCGATGGAGATGTTTAGCTTGTTGTCTTTGGGAAATGTTGGCTTTATGATTTACGCTTTGGATGCATCTTCTTCTTCTAGTGTTCAGCTTAGTGACGTTCCCGTGGTGCGACACTTTCCCGACGTGTTTCCGGAGGAGATTCCTGGTTTTCCTCCAAGACGGGAGATAGACTTCAGCATAGAGTTGGTGCCTGGCACAGCTCCGATTTCTCGTGCCCCGTATCGTCAAGCGCCTACGGATTTGAGAGAACTCAAGGTACAGTTAGATGATTTGCTGGAGAAGGGTTTCATTCGTCCAAGTATGTCACCGTGGGGAGCGCCCATTCTGTTTGTGAAGAAGAAGGATGGCTCAATGCGGATGTGCATTGATTTTCGTCAGTTGAATAGAGCCACTGTGACGAATAAGTACCCGTTGCCGAGAATAGATGATCTGTTTGATCAGTTGCAAGGTTCTTCGGTGTATTCTAAGATTGATCTTCGTTCCGGGTACCATCAGCTCAGAGTAAGGGACCAAGATGTCGCGAAGACTGCGTTTCGTACGAGGTACGGACATTTTGAGTTTTTGGTGATGCCGTTTGGGTTGACAAACGCGCCTGCAGTCTTCATGGATCTGATGAACCGTGTTTTCCGAGAGTTCATAGATCAGTTTGTGATTGTTTTTATTGACGACATCTTAGTTTACTCGAAGACTCCTAGGGAGCACAAGGAGCACTTGTAGATGGTTCTTCTGAGGTTGAGAGAACAGCAGTTGTATGCGAAGTTTTCCAAGTGCGAGTTCTGGTTGGAACGCGATGTATTTCTGGGCCATGTCATTTCAGCAGATGGCATTTCTGTGGATCCCAGTAACGTGGATGCTGTGTTGAACTGGGAGCGACCGAGAAATGTGTCTGAGATTCGCAGTTTCTTAGGTCTGGCTGGCTATTATCGTCGTTTCATTGAGGGGTTTTCTTCTATAGCTAAGCCGATGACCCAATTGACCCAGAAGGATAAACGGTTTGTTTGGACTGAGCAGTGTGAGAATGATTTTCCACTGCTCAAGGAGAAGTTAACTACTGCGCCTGTGTTGGCTTTGCCATCCGGTTCAGGTGGTTTTGTTGTTTGTTCCGACGCTTCGCTAAATGGATTGGGTTGTGTGCTGATGCAGAATGGTAGAGTCATTGCGTATGCCTCGCGGCAGTTGAAACCGCACGAGACTCGTTACCCAGTTCATGATTTGGAGTTAGCAACGGTGGTCTTTGCGTTAAAGATCTGGAGTCACTACCTGTATGGCGAGCAGTTTGTGGTGTACTCCGACCACAAGAGTTTGTAGTATCTGTTTTCGCAGCCTGACTTGAACATGAGACAGCGTCGGTGGATGGAGCTGCTTAAGGATTTTGACTGTGAGATTAAATACCAGCCTGGGAAGTCGAACGTAGTGGCTGATGCGTTGAGCAGGAAGGCTAGTGAGATGCTTGCGTCGTTGTACATCTCTAAGGATCAAGAGCATCTTAGCACTACGGGTTGGAGATTCTACCCGGCTGAGGATTGCGTGATGGTTTCATCTTTTCAAGTGGAACCGCAGATTGTTTCTAGCATTAGAGCAGCTCAGAGGACCGATCCGTCAATCCACGAGTTGAAGATGAAAGTCAGGGCTGGCGAGCTTGAGGACTATTCTGTCTCGTCTGATGGTTGTTTGCGTTTCCGGGGCAGGTTGGTTGTGCCCAATTTGATTGATTTGAAGGAAGAGATCCTTCGAGAAGAGCACTGTAGCAGACATAGTGTTCATCCTGGTGCACGAAAGATGTACCATGCTTTGAAGCCGCACTTTTGGTGGGCTGGCCTGAAGAGCGTTGTTGCTGGTTTTGTCGCTCATTGCTTGAACTTCCAGATGGTTAAGGCCGAAAGGATGAGACCTGGTGGTCTGTTGCAGAGTTTAGAGGTGCCCCAATGGAATTGGGAGCACATTGCGATGGATTTCGTAATGCATTTGCCTCGTTCCAGCCGAGGATGCGATGATGTTTGGGTAGTTGTAGACCGTTTGTCTAAGTCTGCACATTTCATTCCCTATGGGATGACCTTCTCGTTGAAGAAGATGGCGAAGTTGTACGTTGATTTTGTTGTTAGATTGCACGGTGTGCCTGTTTCAATCGTGTCTGACCGAGATCCGAGGTTTACTTCCAGGTTTTGGAAGAGTTTGCAGACAGCTTTGGGCACTAGATTGGCTTTGAGTACCGCGTATCATCCCCAGACAGATGGCCAATCTGAGCGAACTATCCAGACGTTAGAGGATATGTTGCGTGCTGTTGTGTTGGATTTCGGAGGTAGTTGTCAAGACGCGTTGTAACGACCAGATCATTTAGAAGTCCACAATTAGAAAGATATGAGATTGAGGGATTACATTGCTATTTCAATTCAATTCTTGAATATTTCAGTCTATGTTATGATCAATCTTTATATTACTATGGATTGATATTCAAATGTTAGAATACAAGTATCGTAGATGTTTAGTAACTTCTGCGAACCAAATGGATTCTCTGTTTAACTAAAATTCTCGGTTTCCATGCATATCTTTTGTTTTGAAAAACAGAGCACGCTTTCTTAAGAGTTTTGCATATTGATATAACGTGTTTGTTTTCCTTAGTCATTGTGAATCATATAAATAGGATCTTAAGCTGCTTCATGCATCATTACATTCAAATCAAATCATATTAAGCGGTGCTCGCTCTCAGAGAAGCCGAACCAAAATACTTTCAAAGTGTTTTAGAGGAAACAGGCGGTGAGCAAGAGGTATATTGAATTTTCTGATGTTCTTGTGTTAAAGATACCAGGCAAGTAAACTCTGTTTCTTGCTCACTCAATAGAAAGCATATATTCAATTCCGTTTTTATGTTTACGTATGAGTTTTAAAGGAAGATGGTTTCGGCTGTTCTTCAAAGAAAAACCATAAAGTTCATGCTTTGTTTTTATGAAGAAGTTGAGTTACTGTAATTTTGATTCAAGGATGATTTAGAAGATGTTTTGGTGATGTTATTCTGATGAATTCCTGAGTTTCCAGTGATTCATTCATCGAAGTAGCTTACAAGTAGCTTATTCGATTCATTCCAGAAGTTTTAGAAAGTATGTCGAAGTCTTTAGATGAAGGTAACCTTCGTAGTTCATGGTTATCTACAATAGGAAAGCTGGTTTTATACCTCTGCTGATATTGTCTTATCAAAAATATTCTAAGTATGAAATCAGCAGGTTCATTTCTTTGTTTTCGCAAATTCAGCAGATGCTTTGCTTTCGCAAATTCAGCAGATGCTTTGCTTTCGCAAATTCAGCAGATGTTTTGTAAAATCAGCAGATATATAAATCAGCAGTAGCGACTGGTTGTAGCAACTGAGTTATGCGCTACGACATCGTTTCGATTTATAATTATTTAAAAGACCTCGCGACTGGATTCTTGTCTTGCGACTGATTCCTATTCGTTGCGACTAGTACTGTTCACCAGCAGACGTATTTCATTTCATTATTTCAGCAGTTGCTTTACTTATTTCTAAGTATTGTGCATTCAGCTGGTATTAATCTCGCGACTGGTACTGTTTACCCAGCTGGTCACTAGTTGCTTGACTTATTTCTAAGTATTGTGCATTCAGCTGGTATTAATCTTGCGACTGATATTGTTTACCCAGCTGGTCACTGTTCATTCTTCGTCTTCTTCATTAGAAAACGAAAATCTCTGAATTTGATCTTCCTTCAATTCTAGATAAGTTTAATGAATCTTCCGACTTATCTGACAGATTCAACTAGCTAAATTATTCAGTTTTCATCTTCGCAAGCATTACAAGGAAATCCTTTATAGTTCCAACATCACTAGATACACGAAAACCAGTAGCTCAAATAAAAAGAAAGAAAACAGAGCAGAACGTTGTTTTACGAAATGTTTTAAGTTATGACAATGAAAAAGGTCCCTAATGAAAGGGTGAGTGCGCGGCTGACGAACCGTGTGCCCTTTTAACCAGGAAGGACTAGGATTACAGGTCGACGGATCTGTATACCCCTTCAACCATGAGCCATAGTGCTAAGACTGATATCAGGAGTTTGATCAAACGAAATGGACCAAATGTTTAAAAGTATTGTCATAATTTTCCCAGAAAATGAAAAAAAGAGCACAAGAGTGATTACGATCACAGCTCTTAAGAGATGTTTAAAGAAAAATGTTTTCAGAATTGATTCATGCTTATGCTTTCGATTACTACTAGACTTCATAA
>KQ993826.1:156294-172042 GCA_001598015.1 Dorcoceras hygrometricum | reverse complement strand
GTGAAGTATGATTGGACTCCCAAATGCCAATCCAGTTTTGAGAAATTGAAGCATAAATTAAGCCAAGCCCCTGTTCTAACGTTACCAACAGAGAAAGGGAATTTTGTGATTTACACTGATGCATCGAAGACAGGGCTGGGAGCTGATGCAAGAAACAATCCAGTTTTGAAAAATTGAAGCATACATTAGTTGAAGCCCCTGTTCTAACGTTACCAACAGAGAAAGGGAATTTTGTGATTTACACTGATGCATCGAAGACAGGGCTGGGAGCTGTTCTGATGCAAGAAAGAAAGGTAATTGCTTACGCTTCTAGGCAATTGAAAATTCACGAAAAGAATTATCCCACGCATGACCTGGAGTTAGCAGCAGGGGTTTTCGCATTAAAGATTTGGAGACACTATCTTTACGGTGAGAAGTGCGAAATCTTCACAGATCATAAAAGCCTTAAATATTTCTTTACTCAGAAGGAATTGAACATGCGACAGAGAAGGTGGCTTGAATTAGTTAAAGATTATGATTGTGTAATTAGCTATCATCCGGGAAAAGCTAACGTGGTAGCAGATGTGTTGAGCAGGAGAAATGTGGGATTAGCGCAAATCTCAGTTCAGATTCCCTTGGCATTAGAAATTAATCGATTTGAGCTTGAGATCATTTGAAAGGAAAGTGCTGCTAGATTATCAGTTCTTACGATCCAATCAACGCTTAAAGATAGGATCAAAGAAGGGCAAACTAAGGATGAGCAACTCCAGAAATGGAAGCAGCAGGATGGAAACAGAGGATCAAATTTGTATTCAGTGGAATAAGGAATTGTTAAACACCAAGGTAGATTGTGGGTACCGCGCACTGATGGATTGCGCAATGAGATTATGATGGAAGCCCATAATTCGCCGTATTAAATCCATCCAGGTGGAACAAAAATGTTCAAAGATTTGTAAGCTCTGTTTTGGTGGCCAGGTGTGAAGCGCGATGTTTGTAGATTTGTTGCGGAGTGTTTAACCTGTCAACAAGTTAAAGCAGAACACCAGAGACCAGCAGGAATGTTAAAGCCACTTCCTATACCTGTTTGGAAATGGGATAACATAGCAATGGATTTCGTGGTGGGATTACCCAGAACAGTTTCAGGTTGTAACGCGATTTGGGTAATAGTTGACAGATTAACTAAGTCTGCTCATTTTCTTCCTGTAAAGACAACCGATGGTTTGAATAAATATGCAGAGCTTTATATCTAGGAAATAGTCAGACTCCACGGGATTCCAAGTTCTATTGTATCAGATAGAGATCCCAGATTCACTTCAAGATTCTGGAAAAGTTTACACCAAGCCTTAGGAACGAATTTAACCTTCAGTACAGCGTTCCATCCTCAAACCGATGGGCAATCAGAAAGAGTAATTCAAATACTGGAAGATTTGTTAAGGGCTAGTGTTCTGGATTTTTCAGACAGTTGGGAATCTAAGCTACCATTGATTGAGTTCACCTACAACAACAGTTATCAAGCATCGATAGGCATGGCACCATACGAAGCTTTGTATGGCAGGAAATGTCGATCACCAATTCTTTGGGATGATGTAGGTGAAAGAAATGAAATAGGACCTGATATAATAGAACAAACTTCAGAAGCAATTAAAATGATACGTGAAAGAATGAAGACTGCTCAAAGTAGACAGAAGAGTTATGCAGATATTCATCGCAGAGAAGTGAACTTTGCGGTGGGAGATCATGTATTCCTCAAGATCTCACCGATGAAAGGTGTTTCAAGATTTGGAAAGAAAGGAAAATTAAGCCCCAGATATGTAGGACCATTTCAAATCTTGGAACGAATTGGAACGTTAGCCTATCGTTTAGCACTACCTCCACAAATGTCCTCTGTTCATAACGTGTTCCATATATCAGCACTTCGAAGATATGTTGCGAACCCATCGCATGTTCTCCGGCATGAACCAGTACAATTGGAACCAGATTTGACTTACGAAGAAACTCCAGAAAAGATCTTAGCAAAGGAGAATCGTAGGTTAAGAAACAGAACCATTCCCATGATAAAGATTCAGTGGACAAACCACTCGGAACGGGAAGCAACCTGGGAAGTAGAAGCTGATATGCAAAGAAATTACCCAGATTTCTTCAAGTAAGTGAATTTCGGGGACGAAATTCTTTTAAGGAGATAGGATCCTAAGCTGCTTCATGCATCATTATCTTCAAATCAAATCATATTAAGCGTTGCTCGCTCTCAGAGAAGCCGAACCAAAATACTTTCAACGTGTTTTAGAGGAAACAGGCGGTGCGCAAGAAGTATATTGAATTTTCTGCTGTTCTTGTGTTAAAGATACCAGGTAAGTAAACTCTGTTTCTTGCTCACTCAATAGAACGCATATATTCAATTCTGTTTTTATGTTTACGTACGAGTTTTAAAAGAAGAAGGTTTCGGCTGTTCTTCAAAGAAAAACCATAAAGTTCATGCTCTGTTTTTATGAAGAAGTTGAGTTACTGTAATTTTGATTCAAGGATGATTTAGAAGATGTTTTGGTGATGTTATTCTGATGAATTCCTGAGTTTCCATTGATTCATTCATCGAAGTAGCTTACAAGTAGCTTATTCGATTCTTTCCAGAAGTTTTAGAAAGTATGTCGAAGTCTTTAGAGGAAGGTAACCTTCGTAGTTCATGGTTATCTACAATAGGCAAGCTGGTTTTATACCTCTGCTGATATTGTCTTATCGAAAATATTCTAAGTATGAAATCAGCAGGTTCATTTCTTTGTTTTCGCAAATTCAGCAGATGCTTTGCTTTCGCAAATTCAGCAGATGCTTTGCTTTCGCAAATTCAGCAGATGTTTTGTAAAATCAGCAGATATATAAATCAGCAGTAGCGACTGGTTGTAGCAACTGAGTTATGCGCTACGACATCGTTTCGATTTATAATTATTTAAAAGACCTCACGACTGGATTCTTGTCTTGCGACTGATTCCTATTCGTTGCGACTAGTACTGTTCACCAGCAGACGTATTTCATTTCATTATTTCAGCAGTTGCTTTACTTATTTCTAAGTATTGTTCATTCAGCTGGTATTAGTCTTGAGACTGGTACTATTCATCCCAGCTGGTCACTGTTCATCCTTCGTTTTCTTCATTAGATAACGAAAATCTCAGAATTTGATTCTTCCTTCAATTCTAAATTAGTTTAATGAATCTTTCGACTTATCTGACAGATTCAACAAACTAAATTATTCAGTTTTCATCTTCGCAAGCATTACAAGGAAATTCTTTATAGTTCCAGAACATCATTAGACAAACGAAAACCAGTAGCTCAAATAAAAAGAAAGAAAACAGAGCAGAACATTGTTTTACGAAATGTTTTAAGTTATGACAATGAAAAGGGTCCCTAATGAAAAGGTGAGTGCACGGCTGACGAACCGTGTGCCCTTTTAAACAGGAAGGACTAGGATTACAGGTCGACGGATCTGTATACCCCTTCAACCTTGAGCCATAGTGCTAAGACTGATATCAGGAGTTTGATCAAACGAAATGGACCAAATGTTTAAAGTATTGTCATAATTTTCCCAGAAAATGAAATAAGAGCACAAGAGTGATTACGATCACATCTTCTAATTTTGAGAACACTGATGTATTGTACTGAATGTTCTGGTTTAAGTTGTATCAAAACAAGATTTTAGAATTTGTTATGCTTTCAACCAGACGTTATCACACTACGAGATGCATTATTGGCAGATTGATATAGTTGTTCTCTTCATTTCCGCACCATTGCATAAATTGTTCTAGATTTCTTACTCCTGAATATGAAACATTTCAATATACTCGTTTCAACCCAGATAGTTAGTAGCGATCCATTATCCAACGTTTATAACTTGTGATTTCGTTCAATTGAACCCCAAAACTTATGATTATTCCGTTAAGAAAATGAGGGTCGTTACACGCGTTGTCTTTGGTTGAGTTTTCGTATAATAATAGCTACCAAGAGACGATTGTCATGGCGCCTTTCGAGGCTTTGTATGGCCTCAAGTGCAGATTGCTAGTGTGTTGGGAAGAAGTGGGGGAGAAGCAGCTATCTGCCCCTGACTTTGTGCAGCAAATGAAAGATCATGTCGATCTTATTACACAGCGGATGAAAGCTGCCTAGGATCGCCAAGACAGTTATGCGAATAAGAGGCGTCGACCTCTTGAGTTTCAGGTTGGTGATCGTGTATTTCTCAAAGTTTCTCCGTTTCGTAGTGTGATGCGCTTTGGACGCAAGGGAAAGTTAGCCCCTCGTTACGTTGGTCCGTATGAGATTGTCGAGAGGATTGGCCCTTTGGCGTATCGTCTGTTGTTGCCGTCCGAGTTATCTTCTCTGCATGACGTCTTTCACGTTTCCATGTTGAGGAAGTATGAGACAGATCCGTCTCATGTGCTTGGAACTGACGAGGTAGAGCTAGATCAGTCGTTGAGCTATCAGGAATACCCTTTGCAGATCCTTGGCAGAAAAGAGAAACAGTTGAGGAATAAGACCATTCCTTTAGTAATGGTGCAGTGGAGCAAACATGGTAGGGAAGAAGCTACTTGGGAGCTGGAAGAGAAGATGCAGCGCGAGTGGCCACATCTGTTTGAGTAGCTGTTGGGCTATATTTTTCCAGTAGCTAGTAGTTTTTGCTGTTTTCCATCCTTAGTTGTTGTGATTTGCACATCTGTTTGAGTAGCTGTTGGGCTATATTTTTCCAGTAGCTAGTAGTTTTTGCTGTTTTCCATCCTTAGTTGTTGTGATTTGTTTGGTCAGTTATCTTGAACTCTTGGCCTTGTGTTGGGCGAGTTTCTGCTTAGTTTCTTGTTGTTGCTTCGAGTTTCAGTTGTTGTGTTGTGCTTTCAGAATTTTTGTTTGATTTCGAGGACGAAATCATTTTTAGTGGGGGAGAAATGTGAGACCTGGATTTGTAATTGAGATTTATCGTTGGAATGAATCGATAAATAGAGGTTCTGCTGGTTTAAGATCTCTATTTGAGTGTTTGAGTTGCATTTTCGGGTTCCATTTCATGTGTTGAACAATTCTGGAGATTTTGTATTTTCGCATATTTGAGGTACCTGCTGGTTGACGTGTCAGCTGGTGTTGTGAGCTAGCAGCTGGTCGGTGGCAAAACCAGTCGAAGCGTGTTTTAGCACGAGATTCCTGAAACGCTGTCGTTGCGTGAAGTCTGGTTGCGCGTGTTGTGATCAACAGGTGCGTTAGTGTATTTGCGTTGAGGATCAAAACTACTGCGTTTAGATTAGTTGGCGCGACGTCGTTTCGGTGTTGCGTCTGGTACCAGCTGGTGGTTTTGCGTGTGAGTGTCTGCTGGTTGTTCAGCAGGAGTAGATGTCAACGCAGGTCAACTTTCCTGTAGCTCGAAGAGGAAACGTCATCGTTTCGTTGTTGCGACTGGGAGTCCAGCTGCGAGTGAGTTTCGCCGCTGTTGCTTGCTCCTGGTATTTCGCGAGAGCTAGCGACTGGATGACGTCAGTGGAGTGACGTCGTTCGAATTAGTTGCAACGCTGCGTTTTGAGGTTGCGACTGGAACCAGCAGAGAGAAGCGTTGCATTGTTTTGTTCTTGCGACTGGATACCCAGCTGCTGGTGTGATATCCTGTGCGACTTTATTTGAGTAAGTTGGTGCGACGCCGTTTTGAGAACCAGCCGTTAGTTTACTTTGCGATTTGTTGTAGCGTTGAATTGGAGGAATCAGCAGTTGGTTCCTTGCGTCTGCTGTTTGTAGTCTTCCTGCTGATTGTGTCGATGGACAATTATTGGTATTGATTTCCAGTCATTGCTAGTGCTATATATAGGAAGACTTGGTCTTCGAATTGTGGTATCAATTCCATACTTAGCAAATATTTCCAGCCTTTCGTTCCTTATCCTTCGAACCCTAAAACACTGTTCAGCCGTGAGCTTTTCCGGCGATTTCCCGTCATTTCCGGTGGTTGTTTTGCTCGTGAGAGGTAGCGTTGGACTCCTCTTGAGAAGCTCTTCCAATTCGTACCAGTTTTAGAAGCTGGAATTGGCTAGTTGAGGAACGCGAAGTTGCTGCCGTTCGAGTGTTGCGTCGATTTGGTAGAACTACGTTCTGGTTTTCAGTGAGACCTTGTTCCTAGCCATAGTTTTTAAGCTTTCTATGTATTGTTGAGGTATATGGAGCAGTTGGTCGAGTGAGACTCCCATCCGTGAGCTTGATTAGCAACCTGTTAGATTTACGTTGTGTATGTCGTGTGTTTAACAGGCTTTTACCAGAGTCTTTGGGATTTCACGCAGGGTTAGTTGTTGCTCAGTATAAGGTACGGATTTGAGCTTATATTACAGCGAGATTATGGCTTGGATAATTGTAGCTGCTGGTATGTGGAATGACCGTGCCTGCTGGTTGTGTCCTGTTGAGGATTGTGTATGCTATTTGTGTAGTTGCTGCGTTTCATATGTTTAGATGCCTGTTTTCCAGCATGTTGCATACACGCACGATCTTTCATTCCAGTTTTGGTAGTCTTTGTACCTTGTTGCATTGTTGTTGTTGTTTCTTACCAGGATGTGAGGGCGAGCGGCAATACCGCACTATCATTTCCCTGCTGGGATCGTAGCCACCATGCGCCGAGTGGTTAACTACCATAGTTCATGGGCGAGGCAACAGCATGTTGAGTTGTTTGATGCATCCGGTAAGTGGGTGTAGTATCATGGCGAGTGGCTCACTACCACACTGTGAACACACCCATTGCCACTGTATGTTGTTGGTAATTCTTGGAGCTATGTTTGAGTTCCTTAGCTCCCTTGTGGGTCGAGCTTTCCGTTGTTCTTCGGCGTCTCATGCATAGCACCTGCATTTTATTCCTAGCTGTTTATTTCTGTTGTATTATTGCTCTCTGTACTGTTCGGCGTCTCATGCATAGCACCTGCATTTTATTCCTAGCTGTTTATTTCTGTTGTATTATTGCTCTCTGTACTGGGGTTTGACCCCATGTCCCTCCGGGGCTTGGTTTGTTTATTTGTTGCGTTTTTTTCAGGAAACCCAGGACAGCTGGTCGTGGTTTCAACCCAGCTGGTGGTGCCCAGGAGGTGGCTAGTGTGTCCCAGTAGCCTATAGCATATATATATATATATGTATCAGTTAGCCAGGGGGATGCCCTGCGCTTTGTTGTTGTACCCGTAGGGGAGTATGATGCATGTTTGAATTATGTATGCTTTGTGGTTGATTGTTTTATGATTTGGGAAACTTATTTTAAGTATCGCTGTATTTTAAATTATATGTTTAAAACGGTCGGGCCTAAAAGCGAAAATTTTACCCACTTTTTCATAGCTTCCGCATGTGTTTATCTGTTGCGAGCACGAGGCCTGACAGAGAGTTCTCCCCATACAGTTCCTTGAGATGAAAGAGTATGTCACCAGCATACTTCGTCTTCTCAAAGCACCGTTGCATTTCGTTGGACATCGAAGCCATCACATAGCATCGAGTCTTAAGCTCGTCGTCCCACCATTGCTGAAGCGTAGTCAGCTCCTCAGGGCTGATATCGACAGGGGCTTCCTTCGGAGGGCTCTTCTCTATCGTATAAAGAAGTTTCTCCGAAGAGAACACAATGTTGAGGTTTCGAAGCCAGTCTTGGTAGTTCAGACCGGTGAACTTGTTGCTATCCAGTATAGCAGTGAGTGGGTTTTTGATCGAAGACATTATAAAGCAGTTTATACTGAAAAGAAAAGAGACATGCATTACTAACTATATATGAAAAACGCTAAGACATAAAACAAAGTCATTTAGTTTTATGAATTACCCTCCCACTATTTTAACGATTTCACCACCCTCTAATGAAATCGAAAAGAAAGTTTCCTTAGTGGGTACACAAAATCAAATCGAGCGATCATGGTCCCGAATAATATCATCCAACCATGACCCCAAAAGGTAGAATTCAATTGCAACCGGTGCAACCTCCATGTAGTTTACCTCACGTCCAGTAAGGGCCCAATAATATGACGCCGATTACTATCACGTGTCAAGATGACCCATCAATGTTGAGTCGTGAAGGACGGTCCCCTTAACGTCCCAAATAATATGAGCCAACGTTAAAGGGAGTTCCAACCGACTCACAACGAGTGTCAATGACGTGTACAGCTTTCCGGCATACATAACCCCCTCAATAATATGAGTCGGGCCATGTATGCGGGTAGCATCGGCGTACACCCATTGTTGATGGAAGGTAGGGATAATTTAAACAGATTTAAATTCCCTTAGTTTTTCTAGTAAACTCTTGATATTAGTTTTAAATCGTATTTAAAACGAGGAATTTTATTTTTGAAAATTTGGTCTCATGCAATTTTAAGTCATAATTTAAAACATGCGGATTCAACATATATCGGATATATTAAACTTTGGGATGATCGATCGCGAGAGCTATGCGGTCCGTGGTTGCCAATACGGACCTGGGTCCAGTCCTAGGTGAAATGCAATATGCAATGCAATCCTATTACATTTGCTTTCGGTTTTACAGATCTTCGGTCTTAAATATCTTTGATCGTCATCTCCACCGTCTTCAGATGTCCTCCCACTAAATCTAGTAATTTACATATAAATTTTCATGACAAGTAAGGGATACAATTCTCAAGGGGTGGGAACGGGCCACAAACAGACACACTTTAAATGACGATATCAACAATATATATAAACCAAAATCGCAAAACCTATAGCATACACCTAACACATTGGGCACGGCTCTCGATCATCCCAAACATTCAATCAATCTAATTAATTTGCATAAATTTAAATAATCAAATCAAATTTTATATTGACCCACAAAATCATATTTTAATCATAAAATCGCATTTTGTGGACAAAATCATATTTTAATCAACAAAATCATATTTTAATTATAAAATCATATTTCATAATTAAAATCATATTTTGCAATTTTAATTGCATCAAATTGGGCTTAAAACAATTTTAGGCCCAAAATCTCAAAAATTTTAAAATTAATTTTGGTCCGACCAAAATCGGCCCAATATCAAATATTGGCCCGAAAACTTCATGGGCTGCCCGGGACAGGCCCAAAAAAAATTCAGAAGACAAAACAGGTCGCAACCGGCTGCCGGAAAATGCCGGGCGGCGGCCGCCGATAACGCACAGCGTGCGGCAGTGGCCGCACGTAGGCCGCAACTTGTGCGGCCTCGCTGCGCACAGCCGCGCGCATGCCTCGTCCATCGTGGCGCATGGCCGTTCTCCAGCACCCGAACACTGTGCAACAGATTGCGCGTGGTTGTGGGCCACGCCTGGCCACCATGCGCGGCAAGCGCGCATGGTGTCGCGCGAGCCATAGCGCGCGCGCGACGCTGGTTGCCTCCGCGGCCGGCGGCCTGCTTTCAAAAAATTTTTTTTTGTTGTTTTCAAAATTTCGAGATATATGCAATTATGGCACAATTATGTATTGAAGGATCCGAGCCTGTGCTCTGATACCACTGTTGGCGACAATGGTGGATCCGGATCCCGTTTCCCGGGGGCGCAGCGGAAGTTAAAAATTTGCCCAGGGATACGTTCAATACATTTAAAACTACAACGATAAACATACATAGGATGTTTGAATTGTTACCTTGCTGGCGTCTAGGCACCTGGCTCCGATCAGTTTCATGAGGAAACCGGCACTTCAAACGGTAGGCGGCGGTAGATTGTCAATCAGATCCACGACCGCAAACAAGACTCCTTCGTCAGCCTGCACTAGAAGGCCTGACAAATTTGTCACGGACGGAAGCTCCTCGTCGTGGTGATCGAAACAAGTCCGACCACGTAAACGGCGGCACACGGCGGCGGCGGCCGATTGGGGCGTGTGGGAGAGGAGGGAGGCGGCTAGGTATACTATGGTTTAGTGAATGAAATAATTATCTTCTAGCCCTAGACCAACTCCTTTAACTGAAGATGGTACATGGGCTTGAACCGGCCCAATGGACTTGGGTCAAACCCAGGTACATATGAACATCCGATTCATTTAATTTGCAGTGGTTTCATCATAATCCCGATCGACGATCAGACCGGACCGATCAACTCAGTTTCCAAAACTTAGTATTATGATGTGAAAACAATTTTTCAGACCACCTAATCCAAAATTACAGTTTAGCCCCTCAACTTTAGGAAATCGCAATTTGAACCCTGTTGACTTTTTGGAAGTCGCACTCCCTAAAATCCTCATCCTATGCTCAACACATTGAGCTCAGTTTCCGTGCGGGAATCATGAATCCAGTACTTGTGTGACCCTCAATGGTTCAGGGATACAGCTAGTCGTGGGCCCACAACCATTGTGACTCCGAAATCACAATTTTGGACTTGCCCATCGGATCATGGTAAAGCGCCTAGAAACATCGCCCCATGATCCCTGGGTATCACTGATAGTGCCTGCAAGAACCAGTTGGTCATGGTTAGTGTACTGAACGGTCCTTTCAACACATATATCCCGATCAGAACAACGACCATTGGTAAATCGAGAGTCGCTAGAGATCCGACAGCTATGCATACATCTTGGAGATCGAATAGTGACATCGCAAGTGTTACTAGGCAAACCCATTTACCTAAAACACATCCAGTACTCTGGCCAGAGATTTATCACACTATTGTCTCCTCAGATAACATAGGATATCCACGCATGAGAGCGAGAGGTGAATCCTCGAAAACGAAGCATCGACTCCTACATGAATCGGGACCTCATCCAATCCCGCCACCTAATGACCCCAAGTGAGTCGGTAAACGAGTCAAAGTGAGGCGCCTATCATGTAGAGTCTCAATGACGTTTCGATTAGTGAGGACTAATCAGTACAACCAAGACCTCGGACTTATCCACTCGACAAATGGTAACCACTTGCAAAGTCCAAACGAGGGTAGTTCGATAGATCACCAGGTCACTATCCATCTGCATGCTCAGAACATCACAATGTTCCCTACCAATGAAACATGGTACTTCACATCGCAGATGCTAGTCTCAAGCTCGAGCGACCTTATCCTCATTTTGACGGCCCAATCGACTAGGAAAGAATTCAGAATGCACAGTGACTATTAGATGTGTTTCATGATAGCCATCATATCCACTATCACATCTAACATACACTATGGTGCATTCTAGGTCTTTATCCAACACAATTGTTAACATTATATAACATAATGAAAATAAATAATGCCATAAATAAATGCGTATTTCATAAATAAAGATTGTCATATACAAGAGTCTATGAAACCCACACGCCACAAGTTGGCTAGTTGGGCATCTACTCTAACATATTTTCAGCTTGTTGTCGGCGGAGAACGCTGGTTTTATGATTTATGCGTTGGATGAATCTTCGTCTTCGCATGTGCGGCTCAGCGACGTTCCAGTGGTGCGTCATTTTCCTTATGTGTTTCCAGAGGAGATTCATGGTTTTTCTCCACAAAGGGAGATTGACTTTAGCGTTGAGTTGGTGCTTGGCACAGCTCCGATTTCACGTGCACCATATCGTTTAGCGCCTGCTAAGTTGAGAGAGCTCAAGGTGCAACTGGATGACTTGATGGAGAAAGGTTTTATCAGACCTAGCATGTCGCCGTGGGGAGCACCTATATTGTTTGTCAAGAAGAAGGATGGCACAATGAGAATGTGCATTGACTTCCGTCAGCTGAACAAGGTTATTGTTAAGAATAAGTACCCGTTGCCGAGGATCGATGACTTGTTTGACCAGTTCCAAGGCTTTGTAGTGTATTCGAAGATCGATCTACGTTCAGGGTACCATCAGCTGAGAGTTAGATATCAAGATGTTGCAAAGACTGCTTTTTGTACTAGGTACGGGCACTTTGAGTTTCTGGTGATGCCGTTCGGATTGACAAATGCCCCTGCAGTCTTCATGGATTTGATGAACCGAGTCTTCCGAGAGTTTATAGATCAGTTCGTGATAGTGTTCATCGACGACATCTTGGTGTATTCGAAGACTCCTTTGGAGCACAAGGAGCATTTGAGAGTTGTTCTTCAAACGTTGAGGGAATCGCATCTGAATGCTAAATTCTCTAAATGCGAGTTCTGGTTGGATCGTGTCGTGTTTTTGGGTCATGTGATTTCAGCAGATGGAATTTTTGTGGATCCCAGTAAGGTAGATGCTGTTTTGAACTGGGAGCGACCTAGGAATGTGTCTGTGGTTTGTAGTTTCTTGGGTCTGTCTGGCTATTAACGTTGTTTTATAAAGCGTTTCTCTAGTATAGCTAGACCGATGACTCAGTTGACTCAGAAAGACAAGAGGTTCGTTTGGCTGAGAAATGCGAGAATGCTTTTCAATTGCTCAAGGAGAAGTTGACTACTGACCTGTGTTGGCTTTGTCGTCTGGTTCAGGTGGATTCGTCTGTGTTCCGATGCTTCGATCAATGTATTGGGCTGTGTGTTGATGCAGCATGGACGGGTCATTGCGTATGCCTCACGACAATTGAAACCGAACGAGACTCGTTATCCAGTTCATGACTTGGAGCTAGCAGCTGTGGTCTTTGCGTTGAAGATTTGGCGCCACTATCTGTATGGCGAGCAGTTTGTGGTGTATTCGGACCACAAGAGTTTGCAGTATTTGTTCTCGCAGCCTGACTTGAATATGAGACAGCGTAGGTGGATGGAGCTGCTGAAGGATTTTGACTGTGAGATCAAATACCAGCCTGGGAAAGCAAACTTATTGGCTGATGCGTTGAGCAGGAAGGCTCCGGAAAAGATGCTTGCGTCATTGTATATTTCTAAGGACTGTGAGCATCTCAACACTACTGGTTGGAGGTTTTACCCGGCTGAGAATTATGTTGTGGTTTCTTCTTTCCAAGTGGAAGCCACAAATATTTCGAGCATTAGAGCGGCTCAAAGGACAGATCCTTCCATCCACGAGTTGAAGTTGAAGGTCAGGACTGGTCAAATTGAGGACTATTCTGTTTCGTCTGATGGTTGTTTGCGTTTTCCGTTGTCGGTTGGTTGTGCCCAATTTGATAGATCTTCGGGAGGAGATCCTTAGAGAAGCGCATTGCAGTAGACACAGTGTTCATCCTGGTGCACGGAAGTTGTACCATATGTTTAAGTCGACTTCTGGTGGGCTGGTTTGAAGAGTGACGTTGCTGGATTCGTTGCTCGTTTCTTGAACTGTCAACAGGTTAAGGCTGAGAGGATGAGACCTGGTGGTCTATTGCAGAGTTTGGAAGTGCCCCAATGGAATTGGGAGCACATAGAGATGGATTTTGTGACGCATTTGCCTCGTTCCAGTAGAGGTTGTGATGCTATTTGGGTTGTAATCAACAAATTGTCGAAGTCTACACACTTTATTCCCTATGGAATGACGTTTTCTTTGAAGAAAATGGCGAAACTTTACGTGGATTTTGTGGTTAGACTGCATGGTTTGCCTATTTCGATTGTTTCAGACCGAGATCCAAGGTTTACTTCCTGGTTTTGGAAGAGTTTACAAACAGCTTTGGGTACGAGATTGGCTATGAGTACCACGTATCACCCCCAGACAGATGGCCAATCTGAGAGAACTATCCAGACGTTGGAGGATATGTTACGAGCTGTTGTGATGGATTTTGGTGGTAGCTGGCAAGATGCGTTGTCTTTGGTTGAGTTTTCCTACAATAACAGCTATCAAGTGACGATAGATATGGCGCCGTTTGAGGCATTGTATGGTAGAAGGTGCAGATCGCCTGTATGTTGGGAAGAAGTGGGGGAGAAGCAGTTGCCTTCCCCAGATTTTGTGCAGCAGATGAAGGATCATGTGGATCTGATTCGATAGCGGATGAAAGCTGCCCAGGATCGCTAAGACAGATATGCAAATAAGAGGCATCGACCTCTAGAGTTTTAGGTTGGTGATCTCGTTTTCCTTAAACTTTCTCCTTTCAGAAGTGTTATGCGCATTGGACACAGGGGAAAGTTAGCCCCTCGTTATGTTGGTCCGTATGAAATTGTTGAGAGGATTGGCCCTTTGGCATATCGGCTGTTGTTGCCACCAGAATTGTCTTCTCTACATGATATCTTTCATTTTTTCCATGTTGAGGAAGTATGAGCCAGATCCGTCTCATGTGCTGAGAACTGACTAGGATGAGCTAGATCAGACGTTGAGTTATGTATTAAATATCCCTTGCAGACTAGACAGAAAAGAGAAACAGTTGAGAAATAAAACCATTTCTTTGGTGATGGTGCAAAAGAGCAAACATGGTAGGGAAGAAGCTACCTGGGAGCTGGAAGAGAAGATGCAGCGTGAGTGGCCGCATTTGTTTGAGTAGATGTTGTATCAGTTTCCAGTAGTTGGTTAGTTTTGGTTGCTCTTTTCCCTAGTTGTCGTTTGTTGTTTGCTCAGTTATCTTGAACTCTTGGGTTCAGTTGAGTTGTTCCTGGACTTGTTGATTTCTAGGACGAAATCGTGTTTTGGTGGGGGAGAGATGTGAGACCTGTGTTTTCGCAATAAGGTGTTGCTCGGGAAACCAGCTAGTAGTAGATGCGTGTGTTGAAGTCATCGAATTTGCCTTAGTGTTGGAATCAGCAGTTGAGATGCTATCAGCTGTCGAGAGACAGATATTTGTTCGGGTTTTGCATCAGTCGATGAGCGATCGCGTCAGCTGTTGGTATTTCATTTGTTGCAATTTGGTAGGAAGCAGCAGCAATGCTGACGTGGATTTCAGACGTTGGTCTTTTAGTTGCGATGGTCAGCAGAGAGCGCTAAGGGACTCTGAAGCGACGACGTTTTGTGAACAGGAACCAGCTGTTGGTTTGTTGATCAGCTGTTGGTCTCGTTAGCGTGTTTCATAGTGGGTATCGTAACTACGTCGTTTTGATATGATTGGAACGAAAGAGTTTTGCTTAGCGCTAGGAGATTCAGCTGTTGGTGTATTAGCGCGTATCTAGCTGTTGCGAGTGATCAACTGTTGGTTAGCGATCAGCAGTGGCTAGCGAGCGATGTGTCCTGTGGTGACGTGTCCCTCTCTCAGTGCGACGTCATTTTGTTTAGTTATTCGATGTTTAGCGATAGGACTTAACTGATGCGAGATTTCAACAGTTGGTTGGGAATATTAGTTGTGACAACTGATTTTGTCGGTGAAATCTGTTCCTGTTTATGTCAGCTGTTGAGAAGCGTATTTTATAGAAGACTTGGTCTTCCAATTAGTATGAGATCCAATACTTAGAATATTTTTCCCGATTGCCATTCTCTGTCGCGAACCCAAGGTTACAGTTCATCGCGATGGTTTTCTTCCAATTCCCGGCGGTAGACAGATCTGTTGGAAGTAAGAGTTGAAGCTTTGGACTCCTCTTTCTTCGGTGCTTCGTTCGATACCACTTTTGGAGGTTGTAGTTGGATGAAAGCAGAATCACGAAGCAACTCCAGCGTTCGTGTGTTAGCGTCGTTCAGGTCTTGTACCAGATTTCTCAGGACCCCGTTGTGGTGAGCGTAAAATATTCGAGGTATGGATTTGGAGCTTGTAATTCAGCATGATTATGGCTTGGATAAATTGTGAGGTTGTTGTTTGTGTGAATTGCCGTGTATGGTTGCTGTTGCATATGTTTTATGTTGTCTGTTTTGTTAGTTGTTGCATACACGCATATTCCATTCAGCTGTAGCAGCCATGCCTTGTTGTTGTTGCTCTATTTCTTACCAGGATGCGAGGGTGAGCGGCAATACCGCACTCTCATCTCCCTGCTGGGATCTGTTAGCCACAATGCACCGAGTGGTTAACTACCACAGTTCATGGGTTGGGCAACGGCAGGTTGAGCTGTTTGATACATCTGGTATTCGGGTGTGGTGTAAAGACGAGCGGG
>KQ993826.1:116464-153979 GCA_001598015.1 Dorcoceras hygrometricum | reverse complement strand
GGGTCCAACGGATGAACATTCGGTTCATCCCCATCACCGAGACTTCATCGTAACTCCAATCGCCGATCAGATCGGACCGATCGGCTCAGTTTCCAAAACTGAATACTATGATCTGAAAAACCACTTTTCAGAACCCAGTGCAAAATGACCGTTTTGCCCCTCAACGTCGGGAATCACGATTTGACCCCTGTTGACTTTTTAGGAAGTCGCACTCCCCAAAATCCTCTTCTCATGCTCAACACATTGAGCTGATTATCGTGCGGGAATCTCGAATCCAGTACTTGTGTGACCCTCAATGGTTCAGGGATACAGCTAGCCGTGGGCCTGTTAGAGTAGATGCCCAACTAGCCAACTTGTGGCGTGTGGGTTTTATAGACTCTTGTACAAACAATCTTTATATATGATATTCGCATTCTTTTATATGGCATTCTTTACTTTCATTATGTGTGTAATGATTTACAATTGTGTTGAGTAAAGATCTAGAATGCACTGAAGCGTATGTTAGATGTGATAGTGGGTATGGTTCCTTCAGCTATGTTTGCGTGGTTTAACTCTGAGTTGTGCACAAGGCCTGACAGCTACAATGTGGGTTCCCGTGTAGATACCCTCTGAGCGATATAATGGTTGAAGCTGACACCAACCCATACTCATTCCACCCATGAAGCACAAAAATGTATAAAGACATGCAAAAGTTATATTGGTGGCCAGGAATAAAGCGGGATATCTCCAAACTTGTCAGTGAATGCCTAACCTGTCAACAAGTTGTTGGGTGGCCACGGCGGATCCGGATCACGCCTCCCGACGAGGCAGCGGAAGAATAAAACAATACCGGTAGACGATCAATACAATAAATTACAATAAACATGCTATGACATTCATAGGGCGTTTAGATCACTACCTTGCTGGCAACTCGTGCCTGGCTCCGACCAGTTTCTCGAGGAAACCGGCACTTCACGGTAGGCGGCGGTAGATAACGTAAATCAGGTCCATGACCGGAGACGGGATTCCTTCGTCAGCCTGCACTAGAAGACTTGACGAGATCGGCGCGGACGGATTCTCCTCGTCAAGATTGGCCGGAACAATTTTCCGGCGAAGCGACGACGGCGGCGGCGGCTAGCGGCGACGGCGGCGTGAGAGAGAGGAGGGAGGCGGAGCTTATTGCTTTAGGGTTAGGGTTCATTGTAGTCTAGTATGTTTAATTAAGTCTAAGTCTATATTAAATAGACTTGGTGATGGTAATGATTTTCAAATGATGATATGATATGTACGCTTGTAGTATTTTCAGATAAAGGTTTTAAGTTCTCGCGTGTTAGCAGAGGAACTCCTGTGACAGTTTGAGCTGTCAACTCTTTTAAATTTCTGTGATGTACAAAGAAGCTTCTAAATAAGTTCTCTGAGTGGTTGCAATTATTATGTCGTGTTGGATAGCTAAGGAGGAGGTTATGAGCTGATAGACAAGGCTGGTATAGTTAGAACTCTATTCTGATCTGATAAGCATAGCTAATAGATTTGAATTTCTCCAAGCTATTTTCAGTACCCTGATGTTATTCCAATCTGGTATGATCCATTCGATGAATTCGGTGTCTTTGAAATGTTCCAGTTTACTCTTGCGATCTGATATTTTTCCCTGAGCCGATTCAGCCTGTGATCTGACTTCATTACTCCAAGCTGAGTTGACTGTTTATATTTAATTTCGTGATCTATTTCTGAGCTTGTAATCAGTTTTTCCTCTTCTGAGATGTTCCCAAATGCGTGATCCATTTTCCCCTCTGAGCTTATCTAAGCTCGCAATCTGATCTGATTGCCTAAGCTGAGTTGACTTTTTTTGACCTTCTTAATTCATCCCGATTGTTCTAAGTGGTGCTAAATTTCCCTAATATGAGTTGACCAACCAGTTGTGATCTGTTTTCTAACCAGAGCTAATTTAAGCCACGATCTGTTTTCCATTTTGAGCCGATTTCAGAAATTTTTCAGTTGTGTCCAGTACTACTCCCAGAATTATTTTCAAATAAAAATGTAGTTTCAACAATAGCATGTACAAATTTTAATGATATATGGCAAGGTTACGAAGGAGGAATGATAAAAGTTTCCATGTTATATTTCATAAAGTTTAAAGGAAGTTTATTTCAAAGTTTTATGACCTGTGGCAAAGATAAACAGACGGTCAGCTTATAGGAGTATGGATGTCGATCGACAGACCGGGGTGCCTCTCCAAACATGAATGTTAATGGGCAATATTTTGCCATAGACCTGATATCAGATGAGCTTGATCAAGCGATCAGACCTAAGGAGAACTTCCGTGCCACATCTCATACAGAAAATTTTATATGAGCAATGGGTTTTTTCATAACTTCAGAGTTTTAAGAATGTTCAAGCTTAATGTTTACTTCCTTTATGTTTCCAGTTGTATTGTGTTACTTTTTATTACCAGACTTTACTTGTTGGGCCCCTATGCTCACTAGTTTTAGTGGTTGCATGTGAGGAGGTTTAGCATGAGCTAGCTGGTGTGAACTGAAGCAAACTGGGGATTGTTTATCGGTGGACCTACGTTTCCTTGCTGTTTCAGATTGCATCTCTTTTGTTGTGTTGGTCATTAAACAAACACGTCATTTTGTATTTCAGTATAACCTTATTACGATTAATTGATTCACAGTTTGAGTGAGATCCATTCGCATAATTTCCCTTAGTTTCTTGACATCGCAATCTTGACTTTTTTTACGCTTGAGATCTGATTTCTCACCATTAGCTGTTCCATGCTCGTGATCCGATTTTCATTCTCCGAGCTGATACAATATTGTGTAGTTATTCTAATCTAAATTTTTCTCTAAAATTGCAAAACCATCCCTGAATCGTATGTCTTCTTTGATATCCAAAAATTTGAAAACTTTGCACTTTTCCTTCATACATTCAAGATTTATTACTAAATTGGTGGCATATGGCGCCAAAACTTTGTATCAAAGCATGGTCCTTGAGATAAACACTCGTTTCCATTCTGTGACAGTTCTCGTCTGATGTTTCCTCCTGTTTGTGAGTTTATTTTGATGTTTTAGAGTAATGTTTATTATTTCTTGTTAGTCATGTGGTGGATTTGGGTAAGGTACAGATTATGTCAGGAAGAGAAAGAGGAAGAAGGAACCCCATGTCAGAAGATGCCAACCCAGGTGATATTCGGGTCTTAGCTGGGATGACTCTGCTGTTAGAACATGAAGTAGATCAGTCGAGTCAAGGGAGTGGCAATCATCTGGTAGGATGGCTAGATCGGAGGACCCTCAAGAATAGTTTAGACTACAATGACCCCAGGAGTTTACTTGTACGAATGATCCACTAGCAGCTGAGAGCTGGATCAAATCGTTTGATGTTATCTTCTAGTACTTGAAGCCTTCAGGAAAGGACAGGCCCAGGTGTGCCATTTATATGCTACGAGGAGACGCAATGATTTTGTGGGAAGGAGCGAACTGGCTATATACTTGGATACGCTCATGTGGGAAAAATTCAAGAAAGTGTTCTACAACCAGTATTTCAAAGCTGACATGCGATCTGAGTTGAAGAGAGAGTTTTTGACCTTGAAACAAGGAGTTAGTGCGGGATTACATTCGCAAGTTTGAAAATGATTGCTACTTTGTTCCCTCGATTGGGAGAGATGCTGAAGAAACGCTTCACAATTTTGCCGATGGCTTGCAACCAAAACTCAAGCACGAATTCAGGATAGCCGAGCCTGACGATTTCAGGACAGCAGTCTACAAGGCCCTGCGAGCTGAGCAGGACTGGAAAGAGATTGAAGAAGAACTCCAACAGAAACGCCATGCCTTTCAGCTTAGAGACCAGCGGTCGTCCAAGCGTCCAAAGACCAATCAGCAGAAACCCCAAGGGCAACAACCGCAATATCCCCAAGCACTCAACTCAGTCCCCAGGATTTACAACAGTCCATATTGCCCCAAATGCTACAATAATCATGCTGGTCAGTGTAGAGCTGGACAAAATGTGTGCTACAAGTGTGGTGCTCCAGGCCACTTCCTATGGACTGCCCCCAATCAAAGAAGCTTATAACCAGTAGAGCATATGTGATGACAGCAAAACATGTGAACCCAGATACCAGAGTAATTACAGGTAAGATTATCACTTCTGAAAACCTTTTGTTGCTTTGTTAGACTCATGAGAAACCATCAGAGTCTTTTGCTAAAAAATTACCCGTCCAACCAGAACTATTGCTAGTGGTTTATCGTGTACCTGTACCCTCATGAGAAGAAATTTTAAACCATAGTGTATTTTGTAGCATGGAACTTAGGCTTCAAGGTCATTTAGTGTCTGCTAATTTGATCGTATTACCCATTCCTGAGTTTGATTTGATTTTGGTTATGGATTGGTTAACCAAGTTTGGTATGGTGATCGATTTTAAGCAAGGAGTTGTAAGGGTTAAACCACCCCTAGGAATGAAGTTGTCCAAGGTAGGAGAGTTCCTCATCTGATTTCAGCTTTGAAGGCCAGAGTTTCTTAAGGAAAGGATGTCAAGGATTTATAATGAGTATATCCTCGATAGTAGACGAAGAGAGACCCAAGCTGTCTGAAGTAGAGGTAGTGAACGAATTCCCGAAGTATTCCATGACGACATCACTTGTCTACCACAAGATCGGGAACATGAATTTGCGATTGAGCTTGTACCTAATGCTACCCCTATTTCCAAACCGCCGTATAGGCTCAGGCCTATAGAGATTAGAGAACATTGAAAGAACAAGTCCAAGATATTCTGGACAAAGGCTTCATTCGACCAAGTATTTTGCCGTGGGGATCCCTTGTGTGTTTAGTGAAGAATAAAGATAACGGTATGATGTTGTGCATAGACTACAGAGAGCTGAATAAGCTGATGTCAAGAATATGTATCCCCTCCCAAGGATTGAAGATCTGTTTGATCAACTACAGGGTGCAGCAGTATTTTCTAAGATCGACCTCTGATCTGGGTACCATCAGTTGAAGATCAAAGAACTGGATATCAACAAGACTGCCTTCAGGACACGCTATGGTCACTACAAGTTTTTGGTCATGCCTTTTGGGTTAACGAATGCACCTTCACCTTTCATGGACTTGATGAACAGAATGTTCCAACCTTTCTTGGATCAATTCGTGATAGTGTTCATAGACGATATCCTTGTTTACTCTAAGAAGATATAGGAGCACAAGAATCTGCTTAGGACAGTATTGCAAATTTTTAGAGACAAACAGCTCTTTGCTAAGTTTAACAAATACGAGTTCTGGTTAGAGAAGTGGTTTTCTTGGTCATGTGATTTCAAATGATGGACTAGAAGTCGACCCAATGGAAGTATAAGCAATTCGTGATTGGCCAGTTCCTAAGAGGGTGACGGAGATTCGTAGCTTTCTAGATCTCACAGGTTACTACAGACGGTTTATCAAGGGTTTTTCCAAGATAGCTGTCTCATTGACGACCTTAATCAGGAAGCACGTTAAGCATGATTGGACCCCTGAGTGCCAGGTGAGTTTTGATAGGCTGAAGCAAGCTTTGGTAGAGGCCCCTATTTTAGCCATGCCTTCAGGACAAGGTAGTTATGCCTCATCACTGATTCATCTAACTGGGTCTGGGTGCTGTACTGATGCAAGATTGAAGGGTTATTGCCTATGCTTCTAGGAAATTGAAGACTCGTGAGAAGAACTACCCAACACATGATCTGGAGTTAAGAGTGGAAGTATTTGCATTAAAGATTTGGAGGCACTATATTTATGGGGAGAAATGAAAAATATTTACTGATCACAAAAGCCTCAAATACTTATTCACACAGAAAGAGTTGAACATGAGGTAGCGGAGATGGCTAGAGTTGGTGAAGGATTATGATTGCACCATCAGTTATCACCCTGGTAAAGCTACTGTGGTGGCTGATGCATTGAGTAAAAACTCAGTGGGTTAAGCTCATATTTAGGTTCAGAGGAAATTGGCTTTGGAAATTGAGAGATTTGAACTGGAGCTGATCACTCGTGAATGCGCTGCAAACTTACAATTCAGTCGACCTTGAAGGATCATATCAGAGAGGGTCAGGCAAGAGAAGAGCAGTTGATTAAATTGAAACAGCAGGATGAAGAGAAGAGTGTAAATCTCTGTACGGTAGAATAGGTTATTGTGAGATATCAAGGCAGAATGTGGGCTCCATGTGTAGATACCCTGCGAGCTGATATCATGTTTGAAGCTTACACCACCCCATAATCAGTTCACCCTAGGAGTCCAAAAAAGTATAAAGACTTGCAAACATTATATTGGTGGCCAGGTATGAAGCGGGACATCTCCAAATTTGTCGTCGAGTGTCTAACTTGTCAGCAAGTTAAAGCAGAGCACCAATGACCAGCTGGGATGCTGAGACCACTCTCGGTACCAGAATGGAAATGGGAAAATATTACGATGGATTTCGTGGTAGGTCTGCCCAGAACCCTTCATAGTTTCAACTCTATTTGGGTCAAAGTCGATCGCTTAACCAAGTCAACTCACTTTCTACCAGTAAAAACCACATACGATGGGAACAAGTATGATGAGCTGTATATCAAGGAAATATTGAGGCTTCATGGGATTTCGGTGCCCTAGTATCAGATAGAGACTCAAGGCTCACATCTACATTCCTGAAGAGCTTACAACGAGCCATGGGGACCAAGCTAGCTTTCAGCACGACTTTCCATCCTTAAACTGATGGCCAATCTGAGAGGGTGATCCAAATACTGGATGATCTTATACATGCGTGCACAATAGATTTTGCTGAAAGCTGGGATTCAAAGCTTGCTTTGGTGGATTCTATTACAATAACAGTTATCAAGCTTCGATGAAGATGGCCCCTTATGAATCCCTCTACAGACGAAAATGCAGATCACCTATTCATTGGAACGATGTAGGAGAAAGAGCTGATCTAGGTCCAGATATAGTTGAGCAAACATCTTAAGCCATCAGAAGAGTACGTAATCGGATGATGACGGCACAGAGTAGATGAGGTTTGGAATAAAGGGCAATCTGAGTTTCGAGATCTTAAAAAGAGCAGGGACGTTAGCTTATCAGTTAGCACTACCTCCTAAACTGTTTGCAGTACACAACGTATTTCACGTATCAGCTCTTAGAAAATATGTTCCAAGTCCCTCGCACATATTGAGCTATGAGCCTATTCAGCTCGCTCCTGATCTGAGTTACGAAAATATCCAGTTAGGATTCTTCTTAGAGAAGACAGAAGACTGAGGAATCGAAGCATTCCAATGGTCAAACTTTAATGAGTGAATCACTCGGAACGTGATGCAACATGGGAGACTGAAGCAGATACGCATTGTCGAAACCCAGAGCTATTTTGGTGAGTCAAATTTTGAGGATCAAATTTTATTTGAGGTGGGTAGAGTTGTAATGCTCGGAAATTCCGTAAATCCATGAGTTATTTAATTTGTCTTGAAGGGTTAAATTGCTATTTTTGTGTATATCATTTCAGATTTCGCCTGGCATGATTTCTTTGATTTTTAAGATTTGGCGTTTCGTGAGTATTCTCGAAATAATAAACCCAAGCACAGTACGAGTTTCTAAAATGTTTAAGAAAAAGAGAGAGAAAATATTTTCGAAAAATGATTTTGTTTGGCAGGTGCCTCATACTAGTGTAGTACTTTAAAACCTACTACACACCATATGTCAACATTGTACGACCTTTTGAGGCCGCAAAGTGTTCTCCAGAAATCAAGAAACCAACCGAAATTATTTTCCTTTAGTTCTCTAAACTTTCGATCTTGCTTGAGGTATATTCAAAGCCGGAGCTATTCGTTACACTGTCATTTAGCTTTGAGGAAAATAGATTATGTACCTTGCTGTATCTGTGAAGAATATTAAGTTTGATTTCTTGCATTGAGTTTCTGAGTTTTGTCAAAGGTTTAATGATTTTTCAAGTGATGTTATGATCTGTATGCTTGTAGCGGCTTTGGAAAAATGTTTTAAGTTCTCTTATGTTTGACATAAAAGCTTCTGTGAAAGTTTGAGCTGTCGTCACTTTCAACTCGGTTGTAAATATATATATATATATACTTGAATGAGCCGTTCCTCTTATTGTTTCCATCGGTCTTGTCGTATTGTATGGCGAAGGACACTGTTCAGAACTGATAGGCGGCTCTGGTCTCATGAGAACTTCGTTCTGATCTGATAAGCTGAGCTGGTCTCTTTGGATTCAGTCCTGTGCCGATAGCAGTACAATAAAGTTGTTCAAATCTGATCTGTTTTTTCCAAACTGAGTTGTTTTTCCTAAGTTGAGTATGCTGCTTCAAGATTGCAATATGTTTCTAAGCCCACGATATGTTTTTCTTCTTCTGAGCTGTTCAAGCGCGTGATCCTTTTTTCCCCTTGAGCTGCCCAAAGCTCACGATCTGATTTAATTTCCCTAAGCTGAGTTGACCTTGATTGACCTTCTTAATTTTGCCTGATTGTTCTAAGTTTTGTTGAATTTACCTATTCTGAGTTTACCAACCAGTCTTGATCTATTTTCTATTCATAGATTATCTAAGATTGTGATCTGATTTTCCATTCTGAGATGATTCCAAAATCTCTTCAGTTGTACTCAGTTGTACTCCCAGTAGTCTTTCCAAATGAAAATGGAGTTTTTAACGAAGCGTACCGCTTGTGTGTGTATGTTTTTGGTTTGAAAGAAAGTAATTTCAAAGTTTTTATGACCCGTGGCAAAGATAAACAGACGATCAGCTTATGGGAGCATGGAAGTCAGTCGACGGACTGCGGTACCTCCAAACATGAATGATAATGGGCGATAGTTCGACATAGCCTGGTTCCAGATGAGCTTATTCAAGAACTATTATCTAAGGAGAATTTCCGCTCCACATCATACAGAAAATGAATATGATTAATGGGTTGTTTTATAACCACAAAATTTAAGTTCATGGCTAATGTTTACTTCCTTTTATCTAAACTTATGTTTTTTTCTCATCGGCTGTGCCTAGTTAATTGTTTATTACTAGACTTTACCTGCTGCGACTCAAGACTCACTAGCTTTCATGGTTTCAGGTGAGGAGGTTTAGCGTGAGCTGGTTGGTATGAACTGAAGAAGACTGGGAGATTTTTTATCGATGGACCTGCGTTTCTGTGCTTGTTTAGACCGCATCTCTTTTTGTTTTGATTATCGTTAAGCAAACATATTATTATTTATTTCTGTATCAGACTTTGTTACGATCGATTCTTTCCAGCCTGAATGAGATCAGCTTACATGATTCTTATCAGCTTCTTAACATCGCAATTCCTGCTCTGTTTTACAATGCGCGATCTGAATTATTTTATAAAATTGCAAAACCATCCCTGAATCGTATGTTTCCTTCGAATCCTAAAAATGGAAAGTTGTGCATATATTCCTTCTTACTTTCGAGATTAAATATTAAGTGGTGATCCTTCGTACTTTCAAGATTAAATATTAAGTTGTGGACTAGGATGCCACACTTATGTTCGATAGAAAAGCTTTTACGATGGTCTGTACTGTTGTCTCGTTCATTCATGGAAACGAAATTGTATTCCATTCTATAACACCCAATAACAAAAAAAAAAGTTTTTTTACGACAAAATTCCTCAATCTTTAAACAAATAAACATAATTGAAAATAAAAAACAGAATATAAGATTCTTAAAAGAAGAGATTTCCTACCTAAAAATTGAAGAACAGCTAATCTTACCTCATATTAAACAAAGAATAAACGAGTAGAAACAAATAACTCAAGAGATCCGCAGTGATCTTCCCAATGCTTTTTGGGACGAAAGAGTCATCTAGTCTGTAACGCCCCAAATCCATAGGACTACATATATGAATCTTGTTTATTTTCATGGGTCAAAATGACAATTTAATTGTTGGCAAAAGCTGATTTTATTGATTTCATAATAAGGTGCGACGCAGCAGGTTCCAGCAGTTGGATTTGACGCTATGTAATCGATGTTTCTAGTCGAATCGGAAGCTAAGTCTGGTTTGATAGGCAACGGCTGGTATCGTATTCGTCGTTTTCATGTTACAACACCAAGTTTATAGTCAGCTTGGTTTCAAGAGTTTCTCACATCAGTTGTGTGTTCAGCTATTGCATTAGTTCGTAATCAGCTATTGAAGAAATTTGTATTCAGATGTTCTATTTGGTGACCAGATGTTGGTCTGTTCAACGTCTAAGTTTCTTTGTTAAGTTGTGTTGACATCCTTACGTCTAACGACATCGTTTCATTTAATATATTATGTTTCTACAGTAGACATCTGCTTTGTCTTCTGGTACAGTTTCTTCCAGTTACATCTGTTTGTTTCCTACTGTTATTGTTATTAGTCACAGCTGTTTCTATTGCGCGATGTGTTCCAAGTAATCGAAATCGTTACTCAGTAACGTTTTAAAATGGGAAGCAAAGTTTTAAGAGAGGCGAACCCCAGTAATTTTCAAAGAGGATTTCAAAGAAAGAAAAGGGATTGAAGGAACAAAAGTTTATTTAAAGGATTTATGGCATAAATAACAGACGGTCATAAGTGAGGGTGAGTGCCTGGCTGACGAACCAGTGTGCCCCATCAAATAGGAAGGATCAGGATTACGGATTGACGGATCTGTATACCCCTTCACATTGAGATATATGCTAAGAACTGATATCAGTAGTCATTTGATCAAGTGCAACACGGACCTAAGGAGAGCTTCTAAGCCATAAATCATAAATCAAAAGAAAATGATGTTGGATCTGGGCTATTATCCCCACATCCGAGTTTATGAAATATAGGAATTTTTTAAAGAAAGTTACGAAAGAACGCTTATGTTTATTGATGTTACTTTAACTCAGATATGTATATGATCAGATGTCTGCCTGCGTTAAATGACTTTGTTATTACTCAGATTTTACTTGTTGAGCCCTTAGGCTCACTAGCTTTTAAAATGGTGCAGGTGCGACAGCTGATGAGAGAGCGGACCGTGAAACCTGAGGTAGCTGGATGGTGAAGTGTTTATCTAGGGGCAACGTTTTC
Organism: Dorcoceras hygrometricum; assembly: GCA_001598015.1. Taxonomy (NCBI): domain Eukaryota; kingdom Viridiplantae; phylum Streptophyta; class Magnoliopsida; order Lamiales; family Gesneriaceae; genus Dorcoceras; species Dorcoceras hygrometricum. The sequence goes on along the minus strand of KQ993826.1, from coordinate 142,998 downwards.
CGTGTCATAGTTGTTGTTGTATTTTATCTTTGACATATGTATTAGATCAATTGCAACAGTAGTAAATTCATATAGAATTTCAGATGTTGTAAGTCTCAATTGCAATATATAATATAGATCTGTTTTCCGCAAACTTTCAGTACTTGCGTCCATAGAGTACGTCAGATTTGTTTTTATGTTTCGAATTTTTTTCAGTTATAAGAAATACAGCCTATACAAATTGCTATTCAGCCCTTCTTTTCATTTCAAAAGTTTAATTCACCCCAATTCGTGACCCTGTGGGTTCGGGTGCTCACAACATGGTATCAGAGCAATGTTCCTGAGATAAACACATGCACTGTCAGATGTATCAAATTTTATCGGTCGTTTCTCTAAGTTGTGAGTTTATTTTTAGAGCATTGTCTTTAATTTTTTTTTGCATGTTCTGATAATTATATGTGGTGGATTATAGGCTATAGATTATAAGATGTCAGGAATAGGAAGAGGTAGGAGAGGTATTCCCTTAGAAGAAACTAACGCTCATAGCAATGCCAGTATCGCTCAACTCTTAAGAATGCTGGTAGAACAAATTGGCAGGGGTAATTGCCAATCTTCTAGCAGTAGAGGACCAAGCCATGATGACCCCCAAGAAAAGTTTAGAAGGCAAAAGCCGTAGGAGTTCAGTGGTACAACTGTTCCATTAGTTGCTGAAAGCTGGATCAAATCTATGGAGGTTATCTTTGAGTACCTCCAGATGTCAGATTTATATAGGCCTAGGTGTGCTATCTACATGTTAAGGGAGGATGCCATGATTTGGTGGGAAGGAGCCAAATTATCTGTGGATTTGTTGAATCTTACTTGTGCAAATTTCAAACAAGTATTCTTTGAGCAATACTTTACAGCAGACAAGAGGTCTGAATTGAAAAGGGAGTTCCTGACCCTGAAACAAGGATCTTGACCGTATAGTAATATCTGCGGGTGTTTGAAATAGGGTGCTATTTTGTGCCGCTGATAGGAAATGACCCATAAGAGAAGCTAACTCATTTTGTAGAAGGATTGAAGCCTATGTTCAATATGAATGTTAGGCTATCCGTGCCCAGGACTCATAGAGCAGTGGATAGAGCCCTGCGTATTGAAAGAGACTGGAAGGATGTGGATGAGGAAAGGCAGCAGAGGAGGCAGGCCTTTCAGCAGAAGGATCAAAGGCCGTTTAAGAAACAAAACAAGAACCAGCAGAGGCCTCAAGAGTAGAAGCCTCTACCGATTCAACCCATCAGCTCAGTTCCTGCTGGTAGTATTAGGCCAGTGTGTCCTAAGTGTCAGAATAATCATCCTGGACAATGCAGACTTGGACAAAATGTCTGCTATAAATGTGGGATGCCAGGGCATATTTTAATATATTGTCCAAAGTCGAGGCAACTGGTGACCAGCAGAGCCAATGTGATGACAGCAGATCAATCCAACCCAGACTCGACAGTAGTCACAGGTGAGATTATGATTGCTGAATTGCCTTCTATGGTATTAATAAATTCAGGAGCTACTCATTCATTCATAGCTGCTAAGTTTGCTAAGAAGTTACCCATTAAGCCTGACCAAGTAGATATACGCTTTTGTGTATCAGTGCCATCAGGAGAAGAGTTAGTATCCCACGATGTGTTTCAAAGTTTAGAACTTAGACTTCAAGGGCATTTGATTACTGCTGATTTAGTTGTGTTACCAATAACTGAATTTGATATGATTTTGGGAATAGACTGGCTGACTAAATATGGGGTAGTGATAGATTTTAAACTCCGAACAGTAGTGGTTAATCCACCTAGAGGAGGTTCATTTAAGTTTGAAGCCAAATACGATGGTAGGATTCCCCGAATTATATCAGCTCTTAAGGCTCAACGCTATTTGAGGAAAGGAGGGGTAGGATTTTTGGCAAGTTTGTCGTCCTTAGCGACGATTAATAAACCCCAACTTTCAGATGTGGAAGTAGCAAATGAATTCCCTGAGGTTTTTCCCGAAGATATCCAAGGACTACCACCAGACAGATAGTTGGAATTTTCGATTGATTTAGTTCCAGGAGCCGCTCCAGTTTCTATACCGCCTTACCGTTTAGCCCCATCAGAGATGAAGAAACTGAAGAAATAGATATAAGATCTGTTAGAGAAGGGATTTGTAAGACCGAGTACTTCACCTTGGGGAGCCCCTGTTCTTTTGTTAAGAAGAAGGATGGAAGTTTAAGGTTATGTATAGATTATGGGGAGCTGAATAAACTGATCATTAAGAAAAAGTATCCACTTCCTAGGATAGATGATCTGTTTGATCAGTTGAAAGGGTCAGTAGTCTTTTCTAAGATTTACTTGAGGTCTGGATACCACCAGCTTAAAATTAAGGCATCAGATGTCTATAAGACAGCCTTCAGAACTCGTTATGGTCACTATGAGTTCTTAGTAATGCCTTTTGGACTTATGAATGCTCCATCGGCTTTTATGGATTTGATGAACAAAGTCTTCCAACCATTTCTGGACCAATTTGTAGTGGTATTCATCGATGACATCTTAGTATATTCTAAGACCTGACGTGAGCATGAGCACCATTTGAGAAAAGTGCTCCAAGTTTTAAAAGATAAGCAGTTGTTTGCTAAATTTAGCAAGTGTGACTTCTGGTTGGAGAAAGTAGCGTTCTAGGTCATAGTATATCTAAGGATGGTTTGGAAGTTGACCCAGCTAAAGTAGAAGCTGTTCGGGACTGGCCGATACCAAAGTCTGTTTCAGAGATAAGGAGTTTCTTGGGTTTAGATGGATATTACAGGCGATTTATCCAAGGATTCTCTAAGATAGATGTTCCATTGACCTCGCTAACAAGAAAGCTGGTTAAGTATGAATGGACTCAAGAATGTCAAAACAGCTTCGAAAAGTTGAAACAAGCGCTGATAGAAGCCCCTGTGCTAGTGATGCCATCTGAACAAGGAAAGTTTGTGATTTATACAGATGCGTCTAATATGGTTTTAGGTGCAGTACTGATGCAGGACCGTAGAGTAATTTCTTATGCATCGAGACAACTTAAGAATCACGAGAAGTATTATCCCACGCACAATTTAGAACTGGCAACTGTTGTCTTTGCCGTTAAGATATGGAGACATTATCTCTACGGGGAGAAGTGTGAAATATTCACTGATCATAAGAGTCTTAAATACTTCTTTACCCAGAAAGAACTGAATATGAGGCAGAGGAGATGGCTAGAACTGGTTAAAGACTACGACTTTACAATCAGCTACCATCCAAGAAAGGCCAACGTGGTAGCTGATGCTCTAAGCAGGAAGTCAGTTGGATTAGCTCAGCTTTTGGTCCAACGACCATTGGCGTATGAAATTTAGAAGTTTGAAATAGAAATAGTGCCCAACGGTAGTACTTTGGTTTTGGCAGATCTCTCCATAAGGTCAAATTTGATAGATCAGATTCGTGAGGGACAACCAAAAGATGAACAACTTCAGAAGTGGGCCAAGCAAGATAAAGAAAGAGGCAATAACCTCTAATTTTCTGAAGAAAGAATAATCCGATATCTGGGAAGGATCTGGGTGCCCCAAGTAGACACTTTGAGATCAGATTTGTTGGCAGAAGCCCATACAGCCCCATATTCCGTTCACCCCGGAAGTACTAAGATGTACAAGGATATCCAGAAGCTGTATTGGTGGCCAGGAATGAAGCGGGATATTGCCATATTTGTAGCTGCATGTTTAACGTGTCAACTGGTGAAGGCTGGACACCAGAGACCAGCTGGATTATTGAAACCACTGCCTATTCAAGAATTGAAATGGGAGTGTATAGCGATGGATTTTGTAGTTGGACTACCCAAGACTGTTCAAGGATATAATTCAATTTGGGTTGTAGTATATAGACTCACTAAGTCTGCTCATTTCTTACCAGTTAAGACAACCTATGAGGTTAGCAGAAATTGCGGATTTATACGTGAAGGAAATAGTGAGGTTACATGGTGTTCCAGTTTCCATTGCATCCGATAGAGATCAAAAGTTTACGTCGTCTTTCTGGAAAAGTTTGCATAAAGCTATGGGTACGAAGCTGACCTTTAGCACCGCGTTTCACCCCCAGAAAGATGGACAATATGAAAGGGTGATCCAGATTTTAGAATATTTTCTCAGAACATGTATTGTGGATTTTTCAGAACGATGGGATTTAAAATTTCCATTGGTAGAATTTGCCTACAATAACAGTTTTCAAGCATCTATCCAGATGGCTCCAGATGAAGCTCTTTATGACCGTAAATGTAGAACACCTCTTCACTGGGATGAAGTTTGTGAAAGAGCTGGTTTAGGACCAGACATAGTGGAGCAAACAGCAGAAGCTGTTAGAAAGATAAAAGAGCGGATGAAGGCTGCTTAAAGTAGACAGAATAGTTACGCAGAAAAGGAGAAGAGATCTAAGCTTTGAGATTGGTGATCATGTGTTTCTGAAAAGTGCTCCAATGAAAGGAGTAATGCGTTTTGGGAAGAAAGGGAAGTTTAGTCCAAGATACATTGGACCGTATGAGATCTTAGAAAAGATAGGAACGTTAGCTTATCGATTAGCACTGCCACCGCAGCTGTCAGCAGTGCATAACGTCTTTCATGTTTCAGCTTTGAGGAAATATGTTCCTAACCCTTCGCATGTGCTAAGTCATGAACCAATCCAGTTAGCACCAGATTTAAGTTACGAAGAAACCAGAGAGAATTCTCCTCCAAGAAGTTAGAAAGCTAAGAAATCGTAGTATTCCAATGGTTAAGATACAATGGTTTAACCAATCTTTGCGAGAAGCAACATGGGAGACAGAAGCTGATATGCTTAACCTTTACCCATATTTGTTTGGTAAGTAAATTTCGAGGACGAAATTTCAATAAGGAGGATAGAGTTGTAACGCCCCAAAATCCATAGGACTACATATATGAATCTTTTTTATTTTCATGGGTCAAAATGACAATTTAATTGTTGGCAAAAGATGATTTTATTGATTTCATAATAAGGTGTGACGCAGCAGGTTCCAGCAGTTGCTACTCCAACCGTAATACACGAGCAGATTTTAAGAATCTGTTTAAATGATCTTAAAGAGGACAAAATAATTTCTTTTCGAAAGGGTTTGGTAGATTTGCAAATAAATATATGGAGAGGTAATTTTACTAAAATTCATAACTTTAGGAAAGGTTTGCATGCTTGATGATGTCACCACCTTGCCACTAATCCCTTCCATACAAATACCTGAAAGGGTTTGGTAGATTTGCAAATAAATATATGGAGAGGTAATTTTACTAAAATTCATAACTTTAGGAAAGGTTTGTCATGCTTGATGATGTCACCACCTTGCCACTAATCCCTTCCATACAAATACCTGTTTTCAAAAGAAAAGATTCATTTCATTTACAGAAAGAAAACTCCATTGTGTTCTCTCAAATATTTCCGAAGAAGCTCGTGTGATTGCTTTAGGAGGAACGCTGCAGGAATTCAGCTGCTGTTGCAAAATCTCAAGTTCAAAGGCAAGTAAAAGCTGATCCTTTGCTACACCATTTGAAGCACATATTGATTTTTCATGATTATGGATCTGCTCGCCTGTATGATAAGTTATGTTCAAAGTTTATGTTTAAAGAATATTTACGTATGTTCAAGGAATAACGATTTGGGTTCAAAATATGTTTTCTGCTTCCATGTATTCCAGAAAATGATTTAAGAAGGTTAAAGATGTTTTAAATACTAAGTTTGGATTCGATTCACGTATGTTTATGAATGTTCTTTCTTCTGGTGAATGGTAACTGTTGGTCCGTTTATAATTAGGATCAAAAAGAAGATCAGCAGCCGCGCGTTTGATAAAAGCCTTTCAAAGAAATTTTGCGCGCTGCTAATTATGGAGCTGCAATAGCTCGTTGTTCTTGAACATATAAAATCATCTGAGCACCGGAAACAGATCTGGTATGATTTAAAAAACATTTTGAGATTCATTCACCAATAAACTGTGAATGAATCTCTGTGTGTGATATTTGATACAATGAACGCTCAACTCTCAGTTTTTCTCACACACAGGGAAATGCTCTAACAAGCTAATTCTAGCTACACTGTCAACTGCAATGAAACTCTCTCTCGAATGATTAGTTGACAGCTTCACTTCAGATTATTTTCCCTCTGTTGGTGCACTGTGTAATCAATGAATATTTCCCACAGTATTGTAGTTGCACCAACGTCGTCTCTCAACTGGACGACGACCGACACTTCTTCAAAGGGCGTTGCCTCGAATATATAGCCTATGTCAAATTCTTCCCGTTGGAAAGCTTCCAAAACTCTTCAGCGCTCCAGAAGGCTATCTTGTCTTCTTTCTATAATTGTGCAACGCTCCTCTGAAAAGTAAAAGTACTTTTGTCCTTTTCTTTTGCAGGCTACTGTCGCTTTCTCCATTTTGAATTGAGCTCAGCAGTTGACAAACATCTTTGGGTAAGCTGTCAACTGCTTCGCTGCTGGATTGATACAACGACTGCTGCACTTTGCTTCTTCTCTTCTTGCGACTGGATTTCACAACGACTGGAAGCGTAGCAACAGCTGATTCAAATAAGCTCTCGACTGGATTGAGCTGTTGCTTGCGACTGGTTCATCAAATACAGCGTCTGGAAATCCTCGACTGAATATCTTTGTGTTGCGACTGGATCACTGTAGCTTCGTCTGCTGAAATAACAACGCAAAGTCTTCCTGCTGAATTATTTATCGCAAGAGCAAAACGCTGTCGTATCAACTTATGTAAACGACATCGTTTTGCCATCTTCAAATAGCATCTGCTGATTGCACTGTAGCTTGCGACTGGATCTTCTCTACGACGTCGCTTCCTCTTGCGTCTGGAATGCAAGCTACCTGCTGAATCTTGCGACTGGATGACGTCACCGATGACGTCATCACCAATAATCCATCTGCTGAATCTCAACACGACGTCGCTTCCTCTCTCGCGCTTTGTTTCATCTGCTGATTCAAAACACGACGTCGCTTCAGCTTGCGCTCAACTTCTTCTGCTGATTGTGATGACATCAATGCTGATGTCATCACAGCTCATTCCAAAACTAGCGCCACTTCTCATCTGCTGAATCTTCAACTGTAGCTCCTGCTGAACTTCTTCGTTCCAGCTCCATCTACGCTTCTTCACTTCGATCCAGCTGATCTTCATCATCTCGCTAAGCATCCAGCTTCTTAGAAGGCGACTGTTAATAGATTCATTAACAGTACTTATAATTGCGACTACTGATAGATTCATCAGCAGTACTTATAATTGCTTCCTCTCTTGCGCCTCCAGCTGATCTTCATCATCTGCTAGATTATTATGCTCCAGCTGGTTCAACTTTGGCCTACGCCTGATTACGAACAGGTGATATAACTCTGGACGTCTCCATCGCTAATTCAACTGCCGATTCCATGAATCATCAAACCAACTGCTGAACATTCATTGTGAAATATCTGCTGGACATATTCTTCGACCTGAAATCTGCGCACTTAGAATAGAATTGTTAGAATAACAACAACAGGTTTTGTGTAATTCAAAACTTAATTAGGATCTGTCAAAACAGATCCAACAGTAACAGTTGAATTTGACGCTATGTAATCGAAGTTTCTAGTCGAATCGGAAGCTAAGTATGGTTTGATAGGCAACGGCAGGTAGCGTAGTCGTCGTTTTCATGTTACAACACCAAGTTTATAGTCAGGTTTTGGTTTCAAGAGTTTCTCACATCAGTTGTGTGTTCAGCTATTGCACTAGTTCGTAATCAGCTATTGCATTTATTTGTATTCAGATGTTCTATTTGGTGACCAGATGTTGGTCTGTTCAACATCTGATTTTCTTTGTTAAGTTGTGTTGACATCTGAATTCCTTCGTTTAAATTCTGTCAACAGCTGAGTTGAGCAAACCAATTCGTTAACAGCTGAGTTGATTAATTCCCTTCCATAGTCACAACTGTTCACTATTCAAACAGTATCCCAAGCCACGTCTGTTTCCTTCGATAAAGACATCGTTTCATTTAATATATATGTTTCTACAGTAGACATCTGCTTTGTCTTCTGGTACAGTTTCTTCCAGTTACATCTGTTTGTTTTCTATTGTTATTTTTATTAGTCACAGCTGTTTCTATTTCAGCGATGTATTCCTAGTAATCGAATTCGTTACTCAGTAAAGTTTTAAAATGGGAAGCAAAGTTTTAAGAGAGTCGAACCCCAGTAATTTTCAAAGAGGATTTCAAAGAAAGAAAAGAGATTGAAGGAACAAAAGTTTATTTTAAGGATTTATGGCATAGATAACAGACGGTCATAAGGGAGGATGAGTTCCTGGCCGACGAACCAGTGTGCCCCTTCAAATAGGAAGGATAAGGATTATGGATTGACGGATCTGTATACCCCTTCACATTGAGCTATATGCTAAGAACTGATATCAGTAGTAATTTGATCAAGTGCAACACGGACCTAAGGAGAGCTTCTAAGCCATAAATCATAAATCAAAAGAAAATGATGTTGGATCTGGGCTATTATCCCCGCATCCGAGTTTAGGAAAGAAAGGAATTGTTTAAAGAAAGTTACGAAAGAACGTTTATGTTTATTGATGTTTCTTTAACTCAGATATGTATATGATCAGATGTCTGCCTGCGTTAAATGACTTTGTTATTACTCAGATTTTACTTGTTGAGCTCTTAGGCTCACTAGCTTTAAAATGGTGCAGGTGCGACAGCTGATGAGCGAGCGGACGGTGAAACCTGAGGCAGCTGGATGGTGAAGTGTTTATCTATGGGCAGCGTTTTCCCTGTCATAGTTGTTGTTGTCTTTTATCTTAGACATCTGTATTAGATCAATTGCAACAGTAGAAAATTCATATAGAATTTCAGATGTTGTAATTCGGAATTGCAATATATAATATAGATCTGTTTTCCGCAAACTTTCAGTACTTGGCGTCATTAGCGTACGTCAGATTTGTGTTTATGTTTCGAATATTTTTCAGTTATAAGAAATACAGTTTATAACAAATTGCTATTCAGCCCTTCTTTTCATTGAAAATTTAATTCACCCCAATTCGTGACCCCGTGGGTTCGGGTGCTCACATAGTCTCTCTCCCTTATGGAAAATATTTCAACGAAAGAAACATTGTGAGAATGAAATCCAAGATCTATTATAAAAGAAAATCATACCACCATCCAAATCCCCATGGAGCTGTTTTGATTTCTACGTTGTTCAACAAGTAGAATTAGAAAGTGGTGTCCTAAGGTTAGTCATAAACTACAAACCTTTAAACAAAGTTTTACAATGGATACGATATCCAATCCCTAACGAAATAGATTTAATTAACAGACTATATTCCGCCAAAATATTTTCAAAATTTGATTAAAAATCGGGATTTTGGCAAATCCAAATTACTGAATCTGATAGATAACAAAACAGCTTTTACAGTACCTTTTGGTAATTACGAATGGAACGTAAATGCCTTTGGTCTCAAAAATGCGCCTTTCAGAGTTTCAACGAATCATGAATGATATTTTCAATCCCTTTAATTCTTTTAGTATCGTGTACATAGATGACATCCTCAATATCTCAGAAAACATTGACCAACATTTCAATCACTTACAATACTTAATCACCACTATTAAGAAAAATGGATTAGTCTTTTCCCTAAGGAAAATGAAATTATTCCAAACCTCTGTCAGATTCATAGGGCATGACATAACCAAATGATGCAAACCAATTCACAGAGTCATCAGATTTTCTGAAAATTTTCCTAATCAAATCAAAGATAAGACTTCAAATATTTCTAGGATGTCTTAATTATATTTCTGAATTTTTCCCTAACCTCCGACAAATTTGTCAGCCGCTCTACGAAAGACTACAAGAAAACCCTATGCCTAGGCTATGGAGGCATCATCAAACTAACGATAGATACCCGAGAACAATTAATTATGTTTCATTCTGGTCTCTGGCTCGGACATCAAAAGAACTAATCTACTATCAAGAAAGAAATCTTATCCATTGTATTATGTTTTTCAAAATTTCAGGATGATATTTTTAACAAATATTTTTTATTAAGGGTATATTGCAAATATTTGTTTTGAAGTAATATTTTTTGGGTACTTATGAATGGAATGTAAATGCCCTTTGGTCTAAAAAATGCGCCTTTCAGAGTTTCAACGAATCATGAATGATATTTTCAATCCCTTTAATTCTTTTAGTATCGTGTACATAGATGACATCCTCATCTTCTCAGTAAACATTGACCAACATTTCAATCACTTACAACATTTAATCACCACTATTAAGAAAAATGGATTAGTCTTTTCCCTAAGGAAAATGAAATTATTCCAAACCTCTGTCAGATTCATAGGGCATGACATAACCAAATGATGCAAACCAATTCACAGAGTCATCAGATTTTCTGAAAATTTTCCTAATCAAATCAAAGATAAGACTTCAAATATTTCTAGGATGTCTTAATTATATTTCTGAATTTTTCCCTAACCTCCGACAAATTTGCCAGCCGCTTTACGAAAGACTACAAGAAAACCCTATGCCTAGGCTATGGAGGCATCATCAAACAAACGATAGATACCCGAGAACAATTAATTATGTTTCATTCTGGTCTCTGGCTCGGACATCAAAAGAACTAATCTACTATCAAGAAAGAAATCTTATTCATTGTATTATGTTTTTCAAAATTTCATGATGATATTTTTAGAAAAAAAATTTATTAAGGGTAGATTACAAATCAGCTAAGGAAGTCATTTTAAAAGATATAAAAAATATTACTGCAAAACAAATATTTGCAAGATGGCAAGCCATCCTTTCCGTTTTTGATTTTTAAATAGAATATATACGAGGAGGAAATAATTCTCTCCTTACACGAGAATTTTTACAAGCAAAAAAATAATGTTGCAGATGGATCCACCTACAAAATAGAAAATGCAAACTCCAAAAGATTATGTTATGCCTGAGTCTTCCAAACATTTAGTCCCACTACAACGAAAAACTCCTCAAAAATCATCCTCTCAACGACCTGTTTTCAGTTTTCCTTCCCAAAACCGTTTTAGCCCTCTTCAAAATCTCCCAGAGTTACCCTAAAAATCTGTCCTTATCACCCCAAATACCCAACACCCCACTCAAACACAAGTCCTTTCAATCCAACCCATAGAAGAGTTCAAATACATTACCAAAGCATGAAAGAAGATTTAGGATTTGTTCCTTTTACAGATATCCCTCGATAGGTCGATTATTTACGGAAGAAATTCAGCCCAAATAATTTTTGGGAAACAGAAAGTTCTCTCAAAACACAAAAATTTTATGAACTTATCTTAGTTAACACAGGCTAAGCCGAGATCGATCAAAAAAAATCACAAAGATGAAATTATTTTTCCAATTGTATTATTAAACAAATTCTCACCAGTACCCACGGGGTACTGTTTTCCAAATGAAACAATCCTGCTTTCGTTTTACCCCTCAAGAATTCAACTTCATTGATTACAAGAATGCCTGGTATAGAAATTTTTACATCCGACCTCTCTCCCGTTCATAGTTCATTACTTTTCATTCCTACTGTGACTCCAACTTCCCCATTTCGTTTTTCGAATGGTGGAAGAAAATGGGCTCCGAATCATCCATGTCACCAAACCAAGTCAAAAAAGGTTTAGAATTTTTCTTGGAATCCTCTTGTTATAATAACTTTCAAAAATCACTAATGTTTCATGCCGAAATCAAAGTTACATGGATTTTTGTATGGGACTTTGATTTTCAAAATATCCTTTCTGATCCAGTCCCATTTATCTAATTAGAACTCACCGTGCATGCTAGTGCTCTAAATACGTCAAAAAGCACACGAAACGCGGAAGCTTAAAAGTTATTAATTTTTTTCTTTTCAGCCTGTGATGGTCCCGGAAATAGGATCACTAAGCAAATAGGAGTTCAGAAGGGGGGGGGGGGGTTGAATGAACTCCTTCGATTTTTCTATTTCAAAGTTCTTTTAAAATGTTTGGATCTCAGTTTTATGCAAACTTCTCAGCCAACAAAATATGTGCGGAAATAGGCCGATTTGTTTGTGAACAATGAACAATGCGCAAACACAAAATTAATGCGTAAGTAAGAGATAGAGTCGAGAGTTTGTTTCTGGAAGTTCGGATATCAATATCCTACGTCTCCCCTTCTTCCTCCTCGGAAGGTAGCACTAAAAGACTTTGATGTGAGTAGCCTTTCTACAAACACCCGATCCCGTAACCCGCAGCTACGAGAACTCCTAGCGCTTTAAAATACTTCACGCAGACTTCGCTGCTGGTTTTTACAAAGCTTTGAACGTTTTTCGAACTTCTTTACAAGACAGTTCGTTTACAGACTCAATGAATATATCAATGAAAACACGAATCTAGAGACTGTAAATATCTTCTGGTATCAACAATGAATAACCAGAAGATTGACTCGAAGGTATTTCAAATGAAGAACAACTGTAAAGTTCTTCGAGTCTTTGAGCTTTTGAAGATATCAACGAAGTGTAAGCTCTGTAAAGATTTTGGCAGCGTTACAGCAATAGATAATAAGCGAAGTGTCTTCTTCAACACCGCTGCTGATATTTATAGACTTCGACTGCAACGGTCATATTAAATTCTCCAAAGGAAATGAATCCCGTTTGAATTACTGCCAAAATCGTACACCGTAATTCCTGCTCCACTGCAAGGTCAATTGCTCGTCCACAGAGCCAATTTGTCTTCTTTCCATATTTGTGCAAGCATGGAGAAACGGCCTCTGTACACTGTACTATTTACCTAAAATAGTACCTAACTTGTCTCCTCAATTCCAGGCAATTGTACGATCCAACAAATCTTTTCCAAGAGAGTAAACGATCGTATTTGAATCATTTTGAGCTTGCGCCTGAAATTACTTTGATAACCAGCACTTACATCCATCGTCGTTGTCAAGAACTTCGACTGGAAAAACGCTTGGAAGAATTCACCTGCTGATATGCATACGCGTTTTTCCATCTGCTGATTCCTTTAGCAAAAACGATGTCGTGTCAACTTATTCAAGTGACGCCGTTTTGCTATCTTTGTAAAGCATCTGCTGGTTAACATCAACTGCTGGTTCAAGGCATTGTAGCTATCTGCTGAAACAATACATCTGCTGAAATCTCTAAAGAACGCTTCTGCTGAATTGTTTAAGCAAATCAATACGCTGTCGTTCCAACTTAACCAAACGCTGTCGTATCGCAATCTTCAACAAATATACTTTACCAACTGCTGAACTCTTCAAGAAAGTATCTGCTGATTACTCCATCTGCTGAAACGAAACAGTGCACTCCAACGACGTCGTTCTAACTTATCAAAACGCTGTCGTTTACCAATCTTTAGCAAAACACGCTGAAACACAAAACGGTATCTGCTGATCGCTCTTGATGAATCTATCTGCTGAACTACTCAAACCGTTCAACTGCTGATCGCATACCATCTGCTGAAAACTCACGAAAGCTCCAACTGCTGAATCACCACTGTAGATAGATAAGACGATCTCCTGAAGAGTGCGACAACTGATTGTCCAATTGCAACTAGTCTTATTTTTGTTATCACCAAAACTTATAAAATATTGTTCTAACAGCCTGAACTATAAGATAGTTCGTCAAAGTGTTTAATACTCAAAAGATAGACTTTAGCTCAAAAGTCGATCCAGAAATATCAATAATCAAAACAGTAAACATATATTCACTCCATAGTTAAGAATCAACAATACAGATACACAGGGCATCTCCTGGACAGGTCTGAATATACAATATACATAACTGGGAAATAAAACTCGCCTAAGGGGCTTCACCAGCCGTCGCATCTCTCATTCCAGTTGATCTACCCGAAACACCTGCAATGGTCAAACACATGACCAAAGCATCCCCAAAGGAAACTAACGAGATCAAACCTCAGTATGAAGAGCAACATACAACAGCTACGAGATACACATGCAACATATCATGTCGTTTAATGCATGAGGGCTATCAAGAATCATCGGTAATCAAGGCACAACGACCTCCGCCGACAAATCAATTCTCGACAAATCATCGGATTTCAAACTCAGCAACCTCCGTTGGCAATCACAACTCAGTGAAAGCATTTGATTCGCAGTGCACGACAACTCAGTCGGACAATCCCAGACTTAGGGATTCAGTAAATCTCAAGGAACGAAAATTCAGTCTGCCAATCCCAACTCGGAGACGCATTCGGTCTCAAAAAATTCAGGCTCCATATGAACGCGTGTATGAAATTCCAATAAAAACATGAACAGTATGCAATATATACGCAGGTATAAAACAGCACAACTCAGGATCTACCATGCGATAATAGGATGGGCGACTCAACTCACAGCCACCACACAACAGTATACTAATCATCTCACACAAATCAGTTACGGAAACTCGGCACGTAGAGGTCATAAACAGAACATGCATAACATAGGAATAACAGCTCTGCAACTCAACACAAGCCTAACAGGTTACCGCATGCGGCATACACTAGACAAGGCTAAGGCAACTCCGCACACAGCCATACATGTTCACATGCTTATCCCAAAGCAGTAAATACAAGCTCAAGTAGTACCTTTGCTCAAATATTACCACAGAGCCTCAATCCAAGCTCACGGCTGAAACAACAAGCTCGCTGCCCAAACCCTAGCTCTCGGCCAAAAGCTCAAGGATTGCAGCTGACGGCCAAAACCACAAGAAAGGCTCTAATATTCCAAGATACCTAAGAAGTCAGCTCTGCTTAAGCTTACACGGCTCACGACCTAAAGCCTCGTATCTTCGAACAACTACGTCTAACCAACAGAGCACTAACCAGCTCAATGATAAATTCTAGGAACAAACACTAGCAGAACACGGTTACCTGAATCAGAGCTCAACTCGATTGCAAATCGTGAAACCTAGCCCACGCAGCTCATCAGCTATTTCCTCTGTCCGGCCTCCTACCATCTCCAAACTGGTACAAGAAAATCGGCCTCGAAGAGTGGTTTCCAATGAAGGTACCGTCACTCAGAACTGACAGGCCAATCTCCGACAATCTGGAGAACACTAGGTCTGGTGAACAGTGCTAACTAGGGTTTCCAGAGAGATACTATCGAGAGAAGATAAGTATCGTGAAGTGTAAAATGACTATGTGTTAGTCAATGGTCAAATGTATATACCTGTTAGTTTTCTCCGGTCTAATCTACAATGCCTCCAGATCGGCTCAGACCTCTGCACTCTATAAGCTTACGCATGCAGCTCAGCACGTGCAACAATTCGGCTCAGGTATTCGGGAAAATTCTCATACCCAGGTTAGACCACCTTAGCTCAAATCAAGCTCACAGATCAGGTCTCATCTAAAGTGTCTTCACGCAGCTCAGACCCCGACACTATTCCATCTTAGGCACGAAGACACAACTTAGCTCTCGCACCAACAGATCATGGACTCTATTGATAACGCTGCCAGACAGATCAATCTTACAGATCATCTCTCGTGCAACCATAGGCTTTCACTTTCCAGCTCAGTTTGAATGCTCAGACCAGCTCATAGCATTCAGCTCAGCTCATGGTCTCCAGTACAGCACCCATATTTGTTCTGAAGACGCAGTCAAACATTTCCTTTAACCAATCAAAACATAAGATATTCAAAGGAAGAAACCCATGACCACCTAGCTTCGAAATATTCAAAAGCAAAAAGTACATCAGCTTAGAGTATTTAACTCAGTACGCATCACTCGGGTCAGCTTGTGATGCTCTATTCAGCTTTCTCTATCTCATCCAGTACTCTATACCTTCAGATCAGTTTACGCACCCAGGTCTCAAGGTACGTACTCAAATCAGCTCGCAGTGGTCCACCCAACTCTTCAGGGTCAACACAGCTCGTGACATAGCTTCAGGCCCAAAGATGCATCCAGCTTATGCCTAAATCCTAAATTAATATCAGCCTAGACTGCTCCACTGGACAGGTTCACGCTACAGCAGCATCAGCTCGCGAACTCAGCACAGCACAATGTTACTTTGTCAGCTTGCATCTGATCTGATCCAGCTCGCAACTACTCAGCAAGCTTCCAAGCTGAATTCTACAAAATATATACCAAAATCTGATAAACACTTTTCATAACCAATGAATAAAATCAGCTGCAAGGGTGTACAAAACACGGAACTAAATCCTCGGTTGATCGTAATAACATACGCGGAACTGATACAACAGCTGATAGAAATTTGAAATAAGTATAAATATAAGTCTGAACGGTTTTCTATTGTTCAACTGAACTAGGAATCTGTTATAATACAAAAACACTACAACTGAAGTTTCTGTACAACAAAAAAAAGTCTGAAAAGAACGATGAAATCTGATGTCCACGATAAACACATCCTTCCTTTCTGATCATCTCCCTCCAGCTCCTTACTGCTCATTACCTACACTCAATGAAAACTAGTGAGCCAAAGGCTCAGTAGGTAAAATCTGGAATAACAAAATCGTGCAATAAAAGCTGATACTGTAACTAGAATCTGAAATCTGATAGAAACTGAAAGCATAAAACATACAAGAGTTCCGAAAACATTTTATTTAAACAGACTCTAGAGCTGTGACTAAAATTACACTTGCATTATTCTTTCTATTTTCTGAAATTATGACAACACTTTAAACATTTTGGACCAATTCGTTTGATCAAACTCCTGATATCAGTCTCTTAGCACTATGGCTCATGGTGAAGGGGCGTACAGACCCGTCGATCTGCAAACCTGATCTTCCTCTGGTTGAAAGGGCACACGGTTCGTCAGCCACACACTCACCCTTCCTCTGGGGACCCTCTTTGTTGTCATAACTTAAAACATTTTCTAAAACATCGTTCTGCTCTTTCTTTTCTTTCTTAAAATCTATTTTCTTTCTTTCTTGTATGAATTACTGGTTTTTCATTTGTCAAATGATGTTCTGGAACTTCAAGGGATTTCTCTGTAAAACTTGAGAAAATGAAAACTGAATAAAAGCTCTCAATCCGGAGCCAGTTCCCGGGGGCGCAACGGAAGTTTCAAAATTTGCCCCGGAAACGTTCAATACATAACAAATATAATGAAATAAAACATACATAGGATGTTTTAGAGCATTACCTTGCTGGCGTCTAGGCGCCTGGCTCCGACCAGATTCACAGGCAAACTGGCACTTCAAGGTAGGCGGCGATAGATCTCCTAATCCGATCCACGATTGGAAACAGGACTCCTTCGTCAGTCTGCACTAGAAGTGCTGACAAATTTGACACGAACGGAATCTCCTCGTCGACGTGATCGGAACAAGTCCAATCACGTGAGCACCGGCGGCGGGCGGCGGCATGGCGGACGGCGGGCGGCGCGTGGTGGTCGGCGGCCGTGGGAGAGGGAGTGAGGAGAGGGGGCGGCGGCCTTTGCTAGGGTTTTGTGAGTTCAAGTGTGTGTCATAATAACCCTAGGACAGTAATAAGTAGACATGTGATGGGCTTGGACCGGCCCAATGGGCCTGGGTCAGGCCCAGGTCCATATGAACATTCGGTTCATTTCCATCACTCTAGCTTCATCATAACTCCGATCAACGATCTGATCGGACCGATCTACACAGTTTCCAAAACTGAGTATTATTATGCGAAAACAATTTTTCAGACCACCTAGTCCAAAATTGCAGTTTAGCCCCTCAACTATGGGAAATCACAATTTAACCCCTGTTGACTTTTAGGAAGTCGCACTCCCTAAATTCCTCCTCCAATGCTCAACTCATTGAGCTCAGTTTCCGTAGGGGAATCGTGAAACCAGTACTTGTGTTACCCTCAATGGTTCAGGGATACAGCTAGCCGTGGGCTCACAACCATTGTGACTCCGAAATCACAATTTCGGACTTACCCATCGGATCAAGGTAAAGTTCCTAGCAACATCGCCCCATGATCCCCTAGGTATCACTGATAGTGCCTGCAAGAACCAGTTGGTCATGGTTAGCGTACAATACGGTCCTTTCAACACATATATCCCGATCAGATCAACGAACATTGGTACATCGAGAGTCGCTAGAGATCTAATAACTATGCATACATCTCGGAGATCAAATAGTGACATCGCGTGTGTTACTAGGTAAACCAATTTACCTAAAAAACATCTAGTACTCTGGCCAGAGATTTATTACACTATTATCTTCTCAGATAGCATAGGATATCCACGCATAAAAGCGAGCGGTGAATCCTCGACAACGAAGCATCGACTCCTACATGCATCGGGACCTCACCCAATCCCGCCACCTAATGACCCCAACTGAGTCGGTAAACGGGTCAAAGTGAGGCGCCTATCATGTAGAGTCTCAATGACGTTTCGAGTAGTGAGGACTAATCAGTACAACCAAGACCTCAGACTTATCCACTCGACAAATGGTAACCACTTGGAAAGTCCGAACGAGGATAGTTCGATAGATCACCAGGTCACTATCCATCTGCATGCTCAGAACATCACAATGTTCCCTACCATTGAAACATGGTACTTCACATCACAGATGATAGTCTCAAGCTCGGGTGGCCTTATCCTCATTTTGACGGCCCAATCGACTAGGAACGAGTTTAGAACACAAAGTGACTACTAGATGGGTTTCATGATAGCCATCATATCCACTATCACATCTAACATACACTATGGTGCATTCTAGGTCTTTATACAACACAATTGTTAACATTATAACATAATGAAGATAGCCATCATATCCACTATCACATCTAACATACACTATGGTGCATTCTAGGTCTTTATACAACACAATTGTTAACATTATAACATAATGAAAATAAAGAATGCCATAAAAGAAATACGAATTTCATAAATAAATATCGTTATACAAAGAGTCAATAAGACCCACACGCCACAAGTTGGCTAGTTGGGCATCTACTCTAACAATCTCCCATTTGCCCTAAAGCCAACTGCTCATCAGACGCAGTCCCATTGTTTCGCGATGTTTTTCAAACAACGGTCCTGGCAAGGGATTCGTAAGTGGATCAGCAATGTTGTCTGCAGAGGCGACTCTCTCGACTGCTATGTCACCTCTAACCACAATATCCCGGATTATGTGGTATTTCCTCAGTATATGTTTGGATCTTTGGTGAGACCTAGGCTCTTTTGCTTGCGCAACGGCACCCGTGTTTTCGCAGTACACCGGGACTGGACCAACTCCATCGGGAATTACGCCCAAATCTTGGACGAAATTCCTTATCCAAACCGCCTCCGTAGCAGCAGGTGATGCTGCGATGTACTCAGCCTCAGTGGTTGAATCTACGATGGTGTCTTTCTTGGAACTCTTCCAAGAGACAGCACCACCATTGAGCATGAATACAAATCCAGAGGTTGACTTCGAATCATCCACGTCACATGGAAGCTAGAATCAGTGTAGCCTTCCAATTTTAGTTCACCACCCCCATAGACCATGAACATATTCTTAGTCTTTCACAGTCTTCCAATGCATTTGGCCGGGGTTGGCCTGGTAGCAGCTCGTGACACTCAGAGCATATGCAACATCTGGTCTAGTTGAGATCATGCCATACATAATACTACCTATTGCCGAAGCATATGGCACACGTGTCATACTCTCTATCTTCTCATCAGTCTTCGGACACATAGACTTAGATAGAGTGACCCCGTGGCACATAGGTAGGTGCTCTCTCTTGGACTCTTCCATAGAGAACCGCTTAAGTATGGTATCGATGTAGGTGGCTTGGGTGAGTCCGAGCATCCTTTTCGATCTATCTCGATAGATTTGTATTCCAAGAATATAGGATGCTTCACCCATGTCCTTCATCAAGAATCTACTAGACAACCATACTTTAGTTGACTGCAACATTCCTACATCATTCCCAATGAGTAGAATGTCATCAACATAAAGTACAAGGAATGTCACAGCATTCTTAACTACCTTCTTATACACACATGGCTCCTCGGGATTCTTGATGAAACCAAATTCCCTTAATTGTTTCATCGAATCTCAGGTTCCAAATTCTCGATGGTTGTTTGAAACCGTAGATCGATCTCTGAAGTTTGCATACTTTATGCTCACTTCCTACAGATGTGAAACCCTCAGGCTACGTCATATAGATCTCTTCCTTAATGTTTCCATTAAGGAACGCAGTTTTCACATCCATTTGCCATATCTCATAGTCGTACCATGCGGCTATGGCTAGTAGGATTCTAATTGACTTGAACATTGCGACTGGTGAAGAGGTTTCATCATAGTCAACACCTTGCCTTTGAGTGTAACCTTTCGCGACCAGTCGTGTCTTGTAGGTCAGTACCTTACCATCAGGCCAAAGTTTTCTCTTGTATATCCATTTACACCCAATAGGAACTATTCCTTCGGGAGGATTAACTAGAGTCCAAACATGGTTCGCATGCATTGAGTCAATCTCAGACTGCATTGCTTCAAGCCACAAATTAGAATCAGTATCGGAAATCGCCTCCTTGAATTTTCTTGGATCACATCCAATAACTTGATCACTTTGATCATCTTCAAGGAGGAAACCATATCTTTAAGGAGTCCTAGGAATATTTTCAGATCTCCTAGGTGCGACCATTTCTGGTATTGGCTCTTGAGGTGCGGGAGACTCACTTGGTACTTCA
This sequence comes from Dorcoceras hygrometricum, assembly GCA_001598015.1. Classification (NCBI taxonomy): domain Eukaryota; kingdom Viridiplantae; phylum Streptophyta; class Magnoliopsida; order Lamiales; family Gesneriaceae; genus Dorcoceras; species Dorcoceras hygrometricum. Next base: position 122,409 of record KQ993826.1, on the reverse strand, counting down.
GTTGGTTCTCGAACCTCTTCGAGTTCTACTATCTTGCCTTTTCTATCGAGTAGAAACTCCCTTTCCAGAAAGGTGGCATTTCTAGAAACAAACACTTTTGTTTCATTGGGATAGTAGAAGCAGTATCCGCAGTATCCAACAGAATTCTTTGGATACCCAATGAAGTAACATAAGATGGACGAGGTAGGAAGCTCAGTGAAGCTCATCATAGATCGAACCATATCCATCAAAGTTCGATTACGACGCTCTGCTACACCATTGAGTTGTGGTGTGGCCAGATGGGTCCACTATGAGAGAATCCCATTCTCTTTAAGATAATCTTGAAATTCATCACTCAAGTAATCTCCACCTCGATCGGATCGAAGTGCTTTAATACTTTTCTCTAACTGATTTTCTACTTCAGTCATGAATTCTTTGAACCTGTCAAAGGACTCAGACTTGTGCTTCATTAAGTACAAGTACCCATACCTAGAGTGATCATTGGTAAAGGTGATGAAGTATGTGTGACCGTACTTAGTACCAATACTAAGTGGGCCACACATATCAGTATGGATCAAATCCAATAGGCCTTGAGCACGTTCAGGCTTTCCCTTGAATGGTTGTTTAGTCAATTTTCCCTTGAGACAAGATTCACAAGTCTGTAGGGAGTTAATGTCTGACATATCAAACATGTCACTCCTAACCAATTTGTTCATCCTACTTAGGGAAATGTGACCTAGCCTAGCGTGCCAAAGTTGTGCTGGGTTCAAGCTATCGTTTTTCCTTTTAATTGTTGTTGTATGTGTTTCCACATCGCGAGTTGGAACTTTTTTTAATTTTAAGGTGTATAAATCATTTTCGCGTTCCCCAATTCCGATTAAACATTCATTCTTGTATATATTGCAAATCGAATTATCAAAATGACAAGAATATCCATCATTATCAAGCATAGAAACAGAAATAATGTTCTTTATTGATTCGGGAACAAACAAAACATTTCTCAATAACAACTTAAAATTCGAAGACAGAAATAAATAGACATCTCCTATAGCTACTGCAGCAACCCTTGCTCCATTGCCCAGCCTCAAGTGGGTCTCACCCTCTCTAATACGTCAGCTTTTTGTCATCACCTGCAAATCATTGCAGATATGAGATCCACATCCGGTATCAAGTACCCAAGAAGTCGAATAAAGAGACATATTTATTTCAATATAGAACATACCTTTCGCAGTTCGCAACTGCTCGAGGTACTCCTTGCAGTTCCTCCTCCAGTGCCCAGCCTTGTGGCAGTGGTGGCAAACATCCTCAGACTTGTTTGGCTTGGAAGCCTTTGCCTTGGGATTCTTGGCGGGTTTTTCCTCCTTCGCAGGAGCAGAACGTTTCTTATCCTTGCGTTTGGGCCCCTTCTTCGCAGAGGAAGAAGAGCCCATAAGGAGGACGGGCTTGTCCTTCTTTATGGTCCCCTCGAACACGACAAGCATGTTCGCCACCTCTTCAAGGGTGGCTTCCAGCTTGTTCATGTTAAATTTGACCACAAAGGGGTCGAATGCAGCAGGGAGTGAGAGGAGAAGCAGATCCACAGACAGCTCATGTGGAAGTGTGATATCAAGGCCCACTAGCTTCTCAATGAGCCCAATCACACGAACCCCATGCTCGCGGACCGAAGTCCCATCGCGCATGCGGCTCGTCATGATCTCCTTGATAGTAGTGAACCTCTCAGTCCGAGAGTTCTCCCCATACAGCTCCTTGAGATGAAGGTGTATGTCAGAAGCATACACCGTCTTCTCAAAGCGCCGCTGCATTTCGTTAGACATCGATGATATCATATAGCACTGTGCCTTAAGCTCGTCGTCCCACCATTTGTTCAGCTTTGTCAGCTCCTCAGGACTGACATCGGCAGGGGCTTCCTTCGGAGGGCTCTTCTCTAACGTGTAGAGAAGTTTCTCCGAAGCCAATACAATATTGAGGTTTCGAAGCCAATCTTGGTAGTTCAGACTAGTGAACTTGTTGCTATCCAGTATAGCAGCAAGTGGATTTTTGATTGAAGACATTATAACAGCAGTTTATACTGAAAGAAAAGCAGACATGCATTACAGACTATTTATGAAAAACGCTAAGACATAAAACAAGGTCATTTAGTTTTATGAATTACCCTCCCACTATTTTAACGATTTCACCACCCACTAATGAAATCGAGAAAGAAAATTTCCTTAGTGGGTACAACGAGTCAAATCAAGCGACCATGGTCCCGAATAATATCAGCCAACCATGACCCTCAAAAGGTAGAGTCCAATTGCACCAGGTGCAACCTCCATGTATTTACCTCACGTCTAGTAAGGGCACAATAATATGACGCCAATTACTATCACTCGTCAAGATGACCCATCAATGTCGAGTTGTGAAGGACGGTCCCCTTAACGTCCCCAATAATATGAGCCAAAGTTAAAGGGAGTTCCAACCAACTCACAGCGAGTGTCAATGACGTGTACAGCTTTCCGGCATACATAACCCCCTCAATAATATGAGCCGGACATGTACACTCATTGTTGATGTAAGGTAGGAAAATTTAAACAGATTTAAATTACCTTAGATTATCGAATAAACTTTTAATCTTGATATAAATTTTAAATCATATTTAAAATGAGGGACTTTAATTTTAAAAATTCGGTCTCATTAATTTTAAATCACAATTTAAAGTGATGATTCAACAAACATATATCGCATATATAAAATTTGGGATGATCGATAGCGAGAGCTATGCGGTTCGTGGTTGCCAATCACGGACCTAGGTCCAGTCCTAGGTGAAATTCAGTATGCAATGCAATCCTATTACAATTGCTTCCTGTTTTACAAATCTTCGGTCTTCAATATCTTTGCTCATCATCTCCACCATCATCAAAAGTCCTCCCAGTAAATCTAATATTTACATTTAAATATCCATGACACATTGGGATACAATTTTAAGGGGTGGGAACGTGCCATAAACCAGGCCCACTTTGTAAATGATATCAACAATATTACAACAAAAAATCGCAAAACCTAGCATACACCTAACACATTGAGCACGGCTCTCGATCATCGCCATAAACCAGGCCCACTTTGTAAATGATATCAACAATATTACAACAAAAAATCGCAAAACCTAGCATACACCTAACACATTGAGCACGGCTCTCGATCATCCCAAACATGCAATCAATTCAAATAATTGACATAAATTAAATATTCATATCAAATTTGATAATTTCCCAACAAAATCATATTTTAATTATAAAATCACATTTTATAAATAAAATCACATTTTGTCAATTTTAATTGCATCAAATAGGGCTTAAAACAATTTTAGGCCCAAAATCTAAAAAATTCCAAAAATCAATTTTGGTCCGACCAAAATGGCCCAATATCAAATATTGGCCCGAAGACTCCTTGGGTCGCCCGGGACAGGCCCAAAACAAACCCTAGAAGTCAAAAACAGTGTCGCAACACCGCCTCGGGTTCGCCGGAGGCGGCGCCCGCCGCCTGCACAGAATGCGGCACACTGCGGCACGCTGAGCGTGCCGTGGCCAGCCATCGGCACTGCAGCTGCACGGAGCTACAGTGCCGCCGTGTGCACGCTACCGTGCCGCCGTGCGCACGCTACAGTGCAGTCGTGCGCAAGCTATAGTGCCGACGTGCGCAGGCTACAATGCCGCCGTTATTTTTTCTAAAAATTTGTGATCGATGCAATTCAGGCACAATTATGTATTGATAGTGTTGGGATTGATCCGGATCCGCACCCCGGCAGGCAGCGGAAGAACAAAATTTAACCGGGATGCGATCAATACGAATAATCAAACAATCACATGTATCGACATACATAGGGTGTTTCAACGAGTTACCTGTCTGGCACTTGTGCCTGGCTCCAACCGGTGTTTCAAGAACCCGGCGCTTCTCGGTTGATTGCGGTAGATTCGTCAATCCGGTCCACGACCAAACTCGAGGCTCCTTCGTCAGACTGCACTAGAAGTCCTGACGAGATCAGCACTATGAATTAAGTCTCTTAAGTCTAGACATATATAGACTTAAAGTTGGACTTGGGCCGGTCCAACGGGCCCGAGTCCAAATGACGATATAAATCGCTGCGACTTCATCGTAACTCCGATCGCCGATCAGATCGGACCGATAGACTCAGTTTCCAAAACTGAATGTTATGATGTGAAAAACAATTTTTCAGATTATCAAACCCCAAATAGCAAAATGACCGTTTTGCCCCTCAACAGAGTCAAAACCCGGTTTGACCCCTGTTGACTTTTAGGAAGTCGTACTTCCCGAAATCCTCTTTCTAAGCCAAACAGAGCGAGACGTTTGCCACACTGCCACAAGGCTGGGCATTGGAGAGGAACTGCAAGGAGTACCTCGAGCAGTTGCGAACTGCGAAATGTATGTTCTACATTGAAATAAATATGTCTCTAAATTCAACTTCTTGGGTACTTGATACCGGATGTGGATCTCATATCTGCAATGATTTGCAGGTGATGACAAGAAGTCGACGTCTTAGAGAGGGTGAGACCCACTTGAGGCTTGGCAATGGAGCAAGAGTTGCTGCAGTAGCTATAGGAGATATTTACTTATTTCTGTCTTCAAATTTTAATTTGTTGTTACGAGACGTTTTATTTGTTCCTGAATTGATTAAAAACATTATTTCTATTCCTATGCTTGATAGAGATGGATATTCTTGTATGTTTGCTAATTCGATTTGCAATATTTACAAGAATGAATGTTTGATTGGAATTGGGGAACGCGAAAACGATTTATACACCTTCAAATTAAAAGACGTTCCAACTCGCGATGTCGAAACACATACAACAACAATTAAAAGGAAACACGATAACTTGAACCCAGCACAACTTTGGCACGCTAGGCTAGGTCACATTTCTCTAAGTAGGATGAACAAGTTGGTTAGGAGTGACTTGTTTGATCTGTCAGACATCAACTCCCTACCGACTTGTGAATCTTGTCTGAAAGGAAAGATGACCAAGCAACCCTTCAAGGGCAAGGGTGAGCGTGCCCAAGGCCTATTGGATTTGATCCATTCTGATGTGTGCGGCCCGTTTAGTATTGGTACTAAATACGGTCACACATACTTCATCACCTTCACCGATGATTACTCTAGGTACGGGTACTTGTACTTGATGAAGTAAAAGTCTGAATCCTTTGAAAGGTTCAAGGAATTCAAGGCTTAAGTAGAAAATCAGTTAGGCAAAAGTATTAAGGCACTTCGATCTGATCGAGGTGGTGAATACTTAAGCAATGAGTTTCAAAACTATCTGAAAGAGAATGGGATTCTCTAACAGTGGACCCCTCCGGCCACACCACAGCTCAATGGTGTAGCGGAGCGTCGTAATCGGACCTTGTTGGACATGGTTCGATCCATGATGAGCTTCACTGAGCTTCCTACCACGTTTTGGGGCTATGCGCTCGAAACGACGGTAATGTTGTTGAACAATGTCCACACCAAGGCAGTGGATAAGACTCCGTATGAGATATGGATGGGCAAACAACCCAAGTACTCATTTATGAGGATTTGGGGATGTCCTGCTTACGTGAAGCAGACAGTGGGAGATAAGCTGGATACGAGATCCATCTTATGCTACTTCATTGGGTATCCAAACCAAGGCAGTGGATAAGACTCCGTATGAGATATGGATGGGCAAACAACCCAAGTACTCATTTATGAGGATTTGGGGATGTCCTGCTTACGTGAAGCAGACAGTGGGAGATAAGCTGGATACGAGATCCATCTTATGCTACTTCATTGGGTATCCAAAGAACACCCTATGGTTGTGTTTATTCAAATTGTATTGATCGTCTCCCGGTATTGTTTTTATTCTTCCGCTGCCTCGCCGGGAGGCGTGATCCGGATCCGCCGCGGCTACCCAACAAGTGGACCCCTCCGGCCACACCACAGCTCAATGGTGTAGCGGAGC
>KQ993826.1:80584-99274 GCA_001598015.1 Dorcoceras hygrometricum | reverse complement strand
GGAGGAACAGCAGGTGGAACTTGAATCAGCAGATGGGTGGCGTTGTGTTTATCCAAGGTCTACGTTTTCCGTGTCTTAGTTGTATTGTTTTGATTAGGTTGTGCTGTATTAAATCAGTAGCAATGGTTGTATATTTATATCGAATAGCAGCTGTTGTAAACCGCAATTGCAAAGTTATATGAAATACCCTGTTTTCCGCAAATGTTTTAGCAGTAGCGCGCGAACTTATGTACCTGCTGAATCTTCGAAATGGTCTTGTGTTTTGTTTCCTTTGAGTTATAAGAAATGCAGCTTATAACAATTTATCTTTTAGCCCTTCTTTTATTCGAAAATTTTCTTTACCCCAATTTTCGTGGCCCCGTTGGGTTCGGGCGTCACAACATGATATCAGAGCAACGTTCCTGAGATAAACACATGCACCATCAGCTGGATCAAAGTTCATCATCTGTTCTTCTAAGTTGTGAGTTTATTTTCAGAGCATTGTCTTTTATTTTAGCATGTTCTGATTTATGCATATGGTGGATTATGGGATATAGAATATAGAATGTCAGGAAGAAGACGAGGAAGAACTAGAAGCAGTATTCCTCTAGAAGAAACAGAGAGCGATAACAATGCTAACATCGCTCAGCTATTAAGAATGCTGGTAGAACAAAATAATAGTAGAGGCAATGGCCAATCTTCCAGCAGTAGGGGACCAAGTAACGATGATCCCCAAGAGAAATTTAGGCGCCAGAAGCCTAAGGAATTTAGTGGGACTATTGATCCACTAGTTGCAGAGAGTTGGATCAAATCCATGGAGGTCATTTTCGAGTACCTCCAACTGTCTGATTTAGATAGGCCAAGGTGCGCTATCTACATGCTAAGAGATGATGCACTGATTTGGTGGGAACGAGTTAAAATGTCTGTGGATCTGCTGAATCTCACCTGGGCAGATTTCAAGCGAGTATTCTATGAGCAATACTTCACAGCGGGGAAAAGATATGAATTGAAGAGGGAATTTTTTACCCTCAAGCAAGGGAGTTCAACCGTACAAGAGTATGTGCGGACATTTGAAAGAGGGTGCTATTTTGTACCACTGATAGGAAGTGACCCAGAATAGAAATTGAGTCACTTCATAGAAGGATTGAAACCAATGTTTAAGATGAATGTGAGGCTGTTAGTGCCAAGAACCTACAGGGAAGCAGTGGATAGAGCCCTGCAAATTGAAAGAGATTGGAAAGATCTCGATGAAGAAAGGCAGCAAAAGAGACAGGCCTTTCAATAGAAGGATCAAAGGCCATTCAAGAAACAGAACAAGAACCAGCAGAGGCCTCAGGAGCAAAAGCCTCTACAAATTCAACCTATAAGCTCCGTTCCTGCTGGTAGTAATAGGCCATTATGTCCTAAGTGTCAAAAGCCTCATTTGGGACAATGCAGACTTGGACAAAACGTCTGCTACAAGTGTGGGATGCCTGGACATATTTTGAAGAATTGTCCAAAAGCTAAGCAACTGGTGACCAGCAGAGCCTATGTGATGACTGCTGATCAAGCTCCTCCAGAGTCTACAGTGGTTACAGGTAAAATTTCGATAGCTGGACTTCCTTCTCTAGCTTTGTTAGATTCAGGAGCTACGCATTCTTTCATTTCTACTGAATTTGTTAAGAGATTGTCAATCCAGCCAGAGCAAGTAATGATAGGTTATTGTGTGTTGGTACCATCTGGGGAAAAATTGGTATCGCACGAATTGTTTAAAAGTTTAGAGCTTAAACTTCAAGGGCATAAGATTACTGCTGATTTAATTGTGTTGCCAATGCCGGAGTTTGATTTGATTTTGTGAATAGATTGGCTAACTAAGTTTGGGGTAGTAATTGACTTTAAACTACGAACGGTAACTGTTAATCCAGTAGGAAAAGAGCCATTCCAGTTTTTGGCCAAGCATTATAATAAAATTCCTCCAACTATATCATCGTTAGCTGCTACTGATAGGCCCCAGCTGTCCATAGTAGAAGTAGCGAACGAATTCCCTGAAGTTTTTCCAGAAGATATTCAAGGATTGCCACCAGACAGGGAATTGGAGTTTTCCATTGATCTAATCCCAAGAGCTGCTCCAGTATCTAGACCACCATATAGGTTAGCTCCAACAGAGATGAAGGAATTGAAAGAACAGATACAAGACCTGTTGGAAAAAGGATTTGTTCGACCCAGTACTTCGCCATGGGGAGCCCCTGTTTTGTTTGTAAAGAAAAAGGATGGGAGTATGAGATTATGTATAGATTATCGAGAGTTAATTAAGTTGACAATTAAGAATAAGTATACATTACCTAGGATAGAAGATCTTTTTGACCAGTTAAGAGGATCTGTAGTATTTTCTAAGATCGACTTGAGGTCAGGATACCATCAGTTAAAAATTAAGGCTGCTGATGTTTACAAAACAGCCTTTAGAACTAGATATGGCCATTATGAATTTTTGGTTATGCCCTTTGGACTTACAAATGCTCCATCAGCATTTATGGACTTAATGAATAGAGTCTTTCAACCATATCTAGACCAGTTTGTAGTGGTTTTCATCGACGATATCTTAGTCTATTCTAAGACTCAGCAGGAGCATGTTCAACATTTGAGAATTGTGCTCCAGATTTTGAAAGATAAGCAGCTGTTTGCTAAATTCAGCAAGTGCGATTTCTGGATGGAGAAAGTATCGTTCCTAGGCCACATAATCTCTAGGGATGGAATAGAAGTCGACCCTGCTAAAGTGGAAGCGGTTCGCGACTGGCCAGCACCAAAGAATGTAGCAGAGATAAGAAGTTTCTTGGGTTTAGCTGGATATTATCGGCGGTTCATCCAAGGATTTTACAAGATTGCTGTTCCTTTGACTACGCTTACAAGGAAGCAAGTGAAGTATAACTGGACAGAAGAGTGTCAAGCAAGTTTTGTCAGATTAAAGAAAGCGCTGATTGAAGCCCCTGTTTTGACGATGCCAACTGATGAAGGAAAATTTGTGATATACACTGATGCGTCTAAGTTGGGACTAGGAGCTGTGTTGATGCATGATCGCAAAGTTATTTCATACGCGTCTAGGCAGCTGAAAGATCATGAGAAGAATTACCCAACTCACGACTTGGAGTTAGCAGCTGTTGTCTTTGCCCTTAAGATATGGAGGCATTATCTCTATGGGGAGAAGTGTGAGATTTTTACAGATCACAAAAGCTTGAAGTACTTCTTTACCCAGAAAGAATTGAATATGAGGCAGAGGCGATGGTTGGAACTAGTTAAAGATTATGATTGTACTATCAGTTATCATCCAGGAAAAGCAAACGTAGTGGCTGATGCTCTTAGCAGGAAATCAGCAGGATTAGCGCATTTGACTGTCCAGCAGCCATTGGCAAATGAAATTGAAAGGTTTGGACTTGAAATAGTGTCCAGCAGCAGCAGTAATATGATTTTAGGAGACCTCTCAGTAAGATCAAATTTGTTAAATCAAATTCGATAGGGTCAGCAGCAGGACCAGCAGTTGAAGAAATGGGTCCAGCAGGATAAAGAAAGAGGTAACAGTTTATATTTTACAGAGGATGGAATCGTGAGGTATTTGGGCAGAGTTTGGGTACCTCAAGTGGATGGTTTAAGAGCTGAACTATTGAAAGAAGCTCATACAGCTCCATATTCAGTACATCCAGGAAGCACGAAAATGTACAAGGACCTTCAGCAGTTATATTGGTGGCCAGGAATGAAGAGGTATGTTGCTAAGTTTGTAGCTGAATGTTTAACATGTCAGCTGGTAAAGGCGGAACATCAGCGATCAGCAGGTTTGTTGAAGCCACTGCCGATTCCCCAATGGAAATGGGAATGTATAGCGATGGATTTTGTAACTGGTTTGCCAAGAACAGTACAAGGATATAACTCAATTTGGGTTATAATTGATAGGCTCACTAAGTCTGCTCATTTCTTACCAGTTAAAACGACTTATGAGGTGAGCAGGTATGCTGAAATGTATGTTAAAGAAATAGTGAGGCTACATGGTGTTCCAATTTCCATTGTATCAGACAGAGATCCTAAGTTTACATCAGCTTTTTGGAAAAGTCTACATAAAGCTATGGGTACGAAATTGACATTCAGCACCGCGTTTCAACCACAAACTGATGGACAATCGGAAAGGGTGATTCAAATTTTAGAAGATTTGCTCAGAGCATGCATTGTAGATTTTTCAGCAGGATGGGATATGAGTTTGCCGTTGGTAGAGTTTGCCTACAATAACAGTTTCCAAGCTTCGATTCAAATGGCTCCATATGAAGCTTTGTATGGCAGAAAGTGTAGAACACCACTTCACTGGGATGAAGTTGGTGAAAGAGCTGGTTTAGGACCTGATATTGTGGAACAAACAGCAGCAGCTGTTAGAAAAATAAGAGAAAGAATGAAAACAGCTCAAAGTCGATAGAAGAGTTACGCAGATAATCGAAGAAGGGAGCTGAACTTTGAAATAGGTGATCGAGTATTTTTTAGAATAGCTCCAATGAAAGGAGTTATGCGTTTTGGGAAGAAAGGGAAGTTGAGTCCAAGGTATATTGGACCCTTTGAGATTTTAGAGAAGGTAGGAACGCTCGCCTATCGACTGGAGCTGCCTCCACAAATGTCAGCAGTGCATAATGTTTTTCACGTATCAGCATTGATAAGATACAATGGTCCAACCAGTCGGAGCGAGAAGCAACATGGGAAACAGAAGCTGATATGCTAAGTCTTTACCCATATTTATTTGGTACGTAAATTTCGAGGACGAAATTTCAATAAGGAGGGTAGAGTTGTAACGCCCCAAAAAAAAATCCTTAGGACCATATTTATGCATTTCATAAATCATATGGGCCATTTTGGCAATTTTAAATATCATGTATCTGCTGAATTATTCATTCCAGCAGGTAAGATTGTGTTGCGACTGATTTCAGCAGGTAACTCCAAGTAGCGATGCACGAGCTGATTTATAAATCGATTTGAAAATATTTCAAGGAGGTTAAGTGATTTCTTTAAGAGAAGGTTTGGTGTTTTACAAATTAAAATGATATGAAGGGAATTTTACTAAATTTTTGGAAGTGTGTCATGCTTGATTTCTCAAGTAGCTTGCCACTAATCCCTTACATATAAAAAACCTGTTTTCAAAGTAAGACTTTCATCATTTTGCAAAGAAAAGTTTTAAAGTGTTCTTCAAAGGAATTTAAGAAAAGATCGTGCGTTGCTCAAAGGGAGGATTCCTGCAGGAAATTTGCTGTTGTTGCAAAGCTTCAAATAAGGCACGTAAAAGCTGATCTTTTCTACACCATTTGAAGCATATATTGTGTTTTAATGGATCTGCTTGACTGTATATTAATGATATATCGAAAGTTCATGTTTGAAATGATTTAGACATGATAAGGAAAGAAAGATGGGTTCGAAAATGATGTTTTGATGTTTATAATGCTTCCAGTTTGTTTTTCAGAAAGTTTATGAAGTTTATCATGTACTGAGAATTCGAATTCATAAATGAGAAGCTGGGCTATCTTCCCCTGTTTCCGCCATTGAAATGTTTATGAAAATGATATTGTATATTGAAGTTCCTTAACATGTGAATTGTACAATGTCTGCCTGCGATTTATGAAATTGTTACTACTCAGATTTTACTTGCTGAGCCTTTAGGCTCACTAGCTTTTAAAATGGTGCAGGTACGACAACTAGTGGAGGAACAGCAGGTGGAACTTGAGATCAGCAGATGGGTGGCGTTGTGTTTATCCAAGGCCTACGTTTTTTTCCGTGTCTTAGTTGTATTGTTTTGATTAGGTTGTGCTGTATTAATCAGTAGCAATGGTTGTATATTTACATAGAATACACAGCTGTTGTAAACCGCAATTGCAAAGTTATATGAAATACCCTGTTTTCCGCAAATGTATCAGCAGTAGCGCGCGAACTTATGTACCTGCTGAATCTTCGAAATGGTCTTGTGTTTTGTTTCCTTTGAGTTATAAGAAATGCAGCTTATAACAATTTATCTTTTAGCCCTTCTTTTATTCGAAAATTTTCTTTACCCCAATTTTCGTGGCCCCGTTGGGTTCGGGCGTCACAGCTCCACTGGACAGGTTCACGCTACGGCAGCATCAACTCGCGAACTCAGCACAACACAATGTTACTTTGTCAGCTTGCATCTGATCTGATCCAGCTCGCAACTACTCAGCAAGCTTCCAAGCTGAATTCTACAAAATATATATCCAGTGCCCTCCGAGCTGTAACAAAAACTCCAGCAACTCTAAGAAGCTTGCTCTTCTAAGATCAGTAAAGGCCACTGAACCAGCTCGCATCCATGATGGCCTAGACCAAAATCCAAAGCTGCTTCCTGCATCACAAACTTAGCACGAACTGTAGGATCAGCTTGTATCTGATCTGGTCAAGCTCGTGTAACTACCCAGCTTTCTTCTAAGATGTATCTCTCAAGCTATGTATTCCGCAAACTCTGCAAGGATACAATATCTAGCAAGCACAATTCAGCTTGCACTCCTAGCTGATCCATCTCAATCGATGCTCCCTAAGCCGATTAATCTCGATTAGTTAATCACTAATATGTTGATTAGTCCGTTAATGACCTTGTATCAAATGGTGGGGCAAATTCCAGACACATATTTGTTTTGAAGACGTAGTCGAAAAATTTCTTTCAACCGGTCATAAACATAAGATATTCAAAGGAAGAACCCCATGACCACCAAGCTACGTGTCCTCTGATCCCTTGGGAGGTCCTGCAGGACAAGACCCATTCGAACTTTAGTACAAAAAATTTACTTTTCAAGACAATAGCTCAAAGCATCAAACACGTGAAAGACAAGGCTCAAAAGCAAAGTGGAAGACAGCTCAAAGCATCAAAACACTCAAAATGCAAGGCTCAGAAGCAAAGTGGAAGTCAGCTCAAAGCATCAAAAGAATCAAAAGTCAGCTCAAAGCATCAAAAGAATCAAAAGGTGCCAGACAAAATACAGCTCAAAAGCAAAAGATTCGGATTCAAATGAAATGTTGTTCAAATTCAAACTCAATCATTTATGTTTCCTATATATATCATTGTATTTCTTCACAGGAAGGCAGAGAGAATTTATATTACCGTATATGAGTTCACATCTGCTATCATCTGCTTTTTTCATCTGCCCATTGTAAGAATTCATAACTTTAATACAATTGAAGTTTTCATTTTCAAATCAGATCTGATTATGTTCAACTCAATTTTGTTTTAATTTTAATATTTTTTCCTGCTTTCATTATGATTTTTTATTATGTTCATACATAATATTTAATCCCAACTTTCTGCAAAATCTATTGTACATGCACGAAGCAGATCTTCCAGTGTTTGGATCACTCTCTCAGATTGTCCATCAATTTGCGGATGAAAATCCGTGCTGAAGGCTAGCTTGGTTCCTATGGCTCGATGTAATCTCTTCAAGAACACAGACGAAAACCTTGGGTCCCTATATGATACAATTGAAACCGGAATTCCATGAAGCCTCACTATTTCCTTGTTATACAGTTCAACATACTTATTCAGATCATAGTTGGTTTTTACGGTAGAAAGTGAGCTGACTTAGTTAAGAGATCGACTATGACCCAAATAGAGTTGAAATCGTGAAGGGTTCTTGGCAGACCTACCATAAAATCCATCATAATATTTTTTCATTTCCATTCTGGTATCGAGAGAGGTCTAAGCACCTCAGCAGGTCTTTGATGTCGTGCTTTAACTTGTTGACATGTTAGGCATTCAGTGACAAATCTGGAGATATCCCGCTTCATTCCTGGCCACCAATATAACTTCTGCAATTCTTATTCATTTTTTTGCTTCCTGGGTGGACTATGTATGGGGTGGTGTGAGCTTCAAACATGATATCAGCTCGCAGGGTATCTACACGTGGAACCCACATTCTACGTTGACATCTCACAATACCCTCTTCTGTAGTATAGAGATTTTCACCCTTCTCTTCATCATGTTGTTTACATTCAATTGTTCATCTCTTTCCTGGCCCTCTATTACCTGATCTTTCGAGGTAACTGAATGGTAAGAATAGCTAGCTTTGCAGTGCAATAAATGGTAATTTTATCCAATTCAAATCTCTCAATTTCCAAATCCAATTGTCTCTGAACTGAAATCTAAGCTAAACCCACTGACTTCGTACTCAATTCATCAGCCACCGCATTTGCCTTACCAGGGTAATAACTGATGGCGCAGTCGTGATCCTTCACCATGTGTAGCCATCTCCGCTACCTCATGTTCAGCTATTTCTGTATTAGGAAGTATTTGAGGCTCTTGTGATCTGTAAAAATTTCGCATTTCTCCCCATAAAGATAGTGCCTCCAAATGCGAATACTACTGCTGCTAGTTCCTGATCGTGTGTTGTGTTATTTAACTCATGAGTCTTCAATTGTCTATAAGCGTAGGCAATCACCCTTCGATCTTGCATCAACACAATGTCCAAACCTAGCTTAGACACATCAGTGAAGTGGACATATTTACCTTGTCCAGAGGGCATGGCTAAAACAGGTTCCTCTACCAAAGCTTGCTTTATCTTATCAAATATCAGTCCCGGTGCTCAAAATGAGAGATTAATTACTCAATTAATCGCAATTATACGGAAGCTTAAACTACGATTAAAATTTTTCGTTTACGGCCTGAACTGAAAATACAATTCAAAATACATTCATCCAACGCAAAAATACATACAACGAAACAGTACCAGAAATGTATACAATAACTCAACGATTACAAATCTCAAATACAGTATTCACGCAGGGCATCCCCTGGTAAACTAGCCAAATACATATACATAACTGGGACTCAAAGCAGGGCTCTACCAGCTGACGCACCACTAGGTCCAGCTGGATTACCTGAAGAACCTTCAAAGAACAAATACAAGACCAAAACAGCCCCGAAGGGAAAGTAAACGAGGTCAAACCTCAGTATGAAGAGCACTAAAAAAAAAACAATCAGATAAGGAATGCAATATCTCAAATCGTGCAATGCGTGAAAGGTAGTGAATTGGTAATCAAGGCACAGAAACTCAACTGGACAATCAAAATCTCAGTGAATTATTGGGATCGAGATCACAGCAACTCAGCTGACAATCACGACTCGGTGAACGAATTGGATTCCCAGGCACTACGACTCAGCCGGAAAATCACGAATTAAATATTAATCGGTTCTCAAAAGAACATTCTCAATATGTTATGCATGAATGCAAGACAGAATCAGCTCACAAACAATGCATAATAATCAAACATGAGCAAATTAGATAATCAACATGAACAGCACGGCTAAGAAAAATCATCTTACAGCCAGCACGTATACACAACAATCAATTTACGCTGGAAATATTCTCATGCTTATGTCAAAGATGTTAAAATAATCTCAATCCGTACCTTTCGCAGATCTTGGTAAATACCTCAGCTCAGCTAGCCGCAGATCACACCCTACCACTCTGCTCAAGTCTCGACCAACAAATCAAGGCAAAAACCACAAGAAAGGATCTAATCTGTCAAGATACTAAAAAAAATCAGCTCTACTCAAGTTTACATAGCTTATGGCCTAAAGCCTCATACCTCAAATCAACTACATCTAACCAACAAAGCACTATTCAGCTCAAAGATATAAGCTAGAATAGAAACTAACACTAGTAGAAAACGGTTGCCTGAACCAGAGCTCAACCATGCTGAAAATAGTGAAACCTAGCTCACGTAGCTTCTCAGCTATTATCTCTATCCGACCTCCTTCCGATTCCAAACTAGTACAAGAATGTTAGCCTAAAAGAGGCGTTTCCAATCGATGTACTCTCACTAAAATCTGACCAGCCAATCATCGGCAATCGGAAGAAAAATATGTCCGACGAATAGTAGTCATGAGGGTTTGAAGATATAAGTCGGGATACTTCGGGAGAAGATAAGGTATATGTGTTGTAAAAATAACTAAGTATTTTTCAACACTTATATATCTATTCTCCCAGTTATAGCTACATTAAAGTCAAACCAGCTCAGACTTCTTTACTGTACTAGCTCGGGCACAAAAACCAGCTCAGGGAGTACACTATTTTCAACCAGCTCAGCGCTCAGCTGACCAGCTAAGGTACTTCAATAAACACACACACATCTTGGATCACTCACACAAACCCGGTCTGGTCCACAGTGCTCAGATCCGCTCAGACCTCTCCACTGTTCCAGCTTAGATACACAAAAACCACAACCAGATCGCATTCCAAATAGTCCAGCTTGGAGCATCCAACACTAATCCAAGCTGAGTCTGGCTTGCACAACACAGTAAATCCTAAAGCTTTTCACCTCTAAGCTGGTGTCCCCGAAACCAGCTCAACAAAATAGCCCAGCTCAGAGCTAATCTCTCAGGCCAAACCTAAGGTTACCCACATCTTACACCAAATCTCCTATGCTGATCGCTAACCAGTTTACAGGATACAATCCAGCTCAGCGCTCAAGCTTATCGTCCAGCTCGGGACTAATTTGCCCAACCAGCTAACACCAAAGCTAGCCTTGGATTATCCTCAAAACCCATCAGCAAACCTCTAAGCTGGTACCAGATTACATTGGACTTGGAACATTTTCCCTCGACCAGCTTGTACAAAACCCCAGACCAGCTGGTAGCAAAACTGATTCCCATAAACCCGAATCCTCAAGCAGAAACATCTCCATTGATAAATCATAAATCAGCTCTAGAAACTAGTGTTAACTCGTATCGAAACCGAACAGCTAGTACGATCAGCATAGCACGAATCCTTGGACCAGCACGCATCTGAGCTGTTCTCTTTACCAGTAGCTTATCAAGTTGAAGTATCTCTATTAGTTAATCACTGCTCTCATCAGATTAACTCGATATTTATCATCTGATAATTACAGTCCTCACATCAACACTCACTTGGAACTCAGGGGTACAATCATACTTAACGTGCTTCCTGGTTAAGGTCGTTAATGGAATTGATATACTGGAAAAACCATTGATAAATCACCTATAATAACCCGTGAGACCTAAAAAGCTACGAATCTCAGTCACACTCTTAGGCACATGCCTTTCCCAAACTGCTTCCACTTTCACTGGTCGACTTCTAGTCCGTCCTTAGATATCACATGACCATGAAAAGCAACCATCTCCATCTAGAACTCACACTTGCTAAACTTATCAAATAAGCTGTTTATCCTGCAAAATTTGCAACACTATCCTAAGCGGATTCGAGTGATCTTATCCTCTTAGAGCTGAGAAGAATTTCATCTATGAACACTATCAAGAATTGATCCAGAAATGTTTGAACACTCTGTTCATCAATTACATGTAACCAAAAACTTGTAATGACCATAGCGAGTCTTGAAGGCAGTCTTATGGATATCTGTTTCTTTAATATTTGACTGATGGTACCCAGATCGAAGGTCAATCTTGGAAAACACTGATGCTCCCTATAATTGGTTAAACATATCTTCAATCCTTGGAAGTAGATACTTGTTTTTTACAGGAAGCTTATTCAACTCTCTATAATCTATGCATAACCTCATACTACCATCTTTCTTCTTCACGAACAGCACAGGCGCTCCCCACGATAAGGTAATTGGTCGAATGAAGCTTTTGTCCAGTGGATCTTGGACTTTTTCTTTCAATTCTTTCATCTTTGTAGATGCGAGCCTATACGACAGTTTGGAAACAGGGGTTGCATTAGGCACCAGCTCAATCGCAAATTCCAATTCCGGATCTTGTGATAGACCAGTGATGTTGTCAATGAATACTTCAGGGAATTCGTTAACTGCCTCTACTTATGATAGCTTGGGTCTCCCTTATCCTACAACATGGTATACTATCCAAAAAGTCTTGACAGCCCTTCCTTAAGTAGCTATAGGCCTTCAAAACTGAAATCAGACGACGAACTCTCCTACCTTGGGTTGCTTCACACGAGAATGGATTTCCTTGGGGTGGTTTAACTTCTAAAACCCTTTGATTAAAATCGATTACCACTCCATAGTTGGTTAACTAATTCATTCCCAAAATCAAATCAAACTCAGGCATGGGTAACACGATCAAATCAGCAGATACTAAATACCATTGTAGCCTAAGTTCCATGCTACGAAATACACTATAAAATAAAATTTTTTCTCCTGAGGGTACAATTACACAATATCCCACTAGTAATATCAGGTTGGACGGGGTAATTTCTTAGCAAAAGATTCTGATTTAAATGAACGGGTTGATCTGAGTCTAAAAAATGCAATAGAAGGTTTTCCTGAAATGATAATCTTAACTGTAACTACAGTGGTATGGTATCTGCCTGTTCTGCTGTCATCACATAAGCTCTGCTGATTATAAGTTGCTTTGATTGGGGGTAGTCCTTAGAAAAGTTTCCTGGAGCACCACACTTGTAAAAGACATTCTGACCAGCTCTACACTAAACAACTTGATTCTTGTGTCACTTTGGACAAGAAGTGTAACGATCGGACTTTTCTCAAAAGAAATTTAGAAATTTGGGGTTCGAATTGAAAAACCCAAAAATTTCAATCTTAACAAACATAAAAGTCGTTACTAATTCTGTACTAAATTGCGAATAAACACAATTCATTGCTGCTGAAATGCGAAAAAAACGAAACAATGACGTGAGCAGAAGTAATACCAAAATCTGATAAACACTTTTCATAACCAATGAATAAAATCAGCTGCAAGGGTGTACAAAACACGAAACTAAATCCTCGGTTGATCGTAATAACATACGCGGAACTGATACAACAGCTGATAGAAATTTGAAATAAGTATAAATAGAAGTCTGAACGTTTTTCTATTGTTCAACTGAACTAGGAATCTGTTATAATACAAAAACACTACAACTGAAGTTTCTGTACAACAAAAAAAAGTCTGAAAAGAACAATGAAATCTGATGTCCACGATAAACACATCCTTCCTTTTTGATCATCTCCCTCCAACTCCTTACTGCTCATTACCTACACTCAATGAAAACTAGTGAGCCAAAGGCTCAGCAGGTAAAATCTGAAATAACAAAATCATGCAATAGAAGCTGATACTGTAACTAGAAAATAAAATCTGATAGAAACTGAAAGCATAAAACATACAAGAGTTCCGAAAATATTTTCTTTAAACATACTCTAGAGCTGTGACTAAAATTACACTTGCGTTCTTCTTTCTATTTTCTGAAATTATGACAACACTTTAAACATTTTGGTCCAATTCGTTTGATCAAACTCCTGATATCAGTCTCTTAGCACTATTTCTCATGGTGAAGGGGCGTACAGACCCGTCGATCTGTAAACCTGATCTTCCTCTGGTTGAAAGGGCACACGGTTCGTCAGCCACGCACTCACCCTTCCTCTGGGGACCCTCTTTGTTGTCATAACTTAAAACATTTTCTAAAACATCGTTCTACTCTTTCTTTTCTTTCTTAAAATCTGTTTTCTTTCTCTCTTGTACGAATTACTGGTTTTTCATTTGTCAAATGATGTTCTGGAACTTCAAGGGTTTATTTGTAAAACTTGAGAAAATGAAAACTGAATAAAAGCTCTCAAATCTAATCAATTGAATCAAATAATTCTTTCGAATTGAAGCGGAAATGAATAAGGAATCAAATTCTGGAATTTCGTTATCTGTTGAAGAAATGAACAGTAACTATCTGTTGAAGAAATGAATAGTAACTATCTGTTGAAGAAATGAATAGTAACTATCTGTTGAAGAAATGAACAGTAACTTGTTGGAGCAGTGGCGGATCCGGATCCTGTTCCCGGGGGCGCAGCGGAAGTTTCAAAATTTGCCCCGGAAACGTTCAATACATAACAAATATAATGCAATAAAACATACATAGGATGTTTTAGAGCGTTACCTTGCTGGCGTCTAGGCTCCTGGCTCCGACCAGATTCACAGGCAAACTGGCACTTCAAGGTAGGCGGCGATAGATCTCCTAATCCGATCCACGACTGGAAACAGGACTCCTTCGTCAGTCTGCACTAGAAGTGCTGACAAATTTGACACGAACGGAATCTCCTCGTCGACGTGATCGGAACAAGTCCAATCACGTGAGCACCGGCGGCGGGCGGCGGCACGGCGGACGGCGGGAGGCGCGTGGTGGTCGGCGGCCGTGGGAGAGGGAGTGAGGAGAGGGGGTGAGGAGAGGGGGCGGCGGCCTTTGCTAGGGTTTTGTGAGTTCAAGTGTGTGTCATAATAACCCTAGGATAGTAATAAGTAGACATGTGATGGGCTTGGACCGGCCCAATGGGTCTGGGTCAGGCCCAGGTCCATATGAACATTTGGTTCATTTCCATCACTGTGGCTTCATCATAACTCCGATCGACGATCTGATCAAACCAATCTACACAGTTTCCAAACCTGAGTATTATTACGTGAAAACAATTTTTCAGACCACCTAGTCCAAAATTGCAGTTTAGCCCCTCAACTATGGGAAATCACAATTTAACCCCTGTTGACTTTTAGGAAGTCGCACTCCCTAAATTCCTCCTCCTATGCTCAACACATTGAGCTCAGTTTCCGTAGGGGAATCGTGAAACCAGTACTTGTGTGACCCTCAATGGTTCAGGGATACAGCTAGCCGTGGGCTCACAACCATTGTGACTCCGAAATCACAATTTCGGACTTACCCATCGGATCAAGGTAAAGTGCCTAGAAACATCGCCCCATGATCCCCTAGGTATCACTGATAGTGCGTGCAAGAACCAGTTGGTCATGGTTAGCGTACAATACGGTCCTTTCAACACATATATCCCGATCAGATCAACGACCATTGGTACATCGAGAGTCGCTAGAGATCTAATAACTATGCATACATCTCGGAGATCAAATAGTGACATCGTGTGTGTTGCTAGGTAAACCCATTTACCTAAAAATCATCTAGTACTCTGGCCAGAGATTTATTACACTATTATCTCCTCAGATAGCATAGGATATCCACGCATAAAAGCGAGCGATGAATCCTCGACAACGAAGCATCGACTCCTACACATCGGGACCTCACCCAATCCCGCCACCTAATGACCCCAACTGAGTCGGTAACGGGTCAAAGTGAGGCGCTTATCATGTAGAGTCTCAATGACGTTTCGAGTAGTGAGGACTAATCAGTACAACCAAGACCTCGGACTTATCCACTCGACAAATGGTAACCACTTGGAAAGTCCGAACGAGGGTAGTTTGATAGATCACCAGATCACTATCCATCTGCATGCTCAGAACATCACAATGTTCCCTACCATTGAAACATGGTACTTCACATCGCAGATGCTAGTCTCAAGCTCGGGTGGACTTATCCTCATTTTGACGGCCCAATCGACTAGGAATGAGTTTAGAACACACAGTGACTATTAGATGTGTTTCATGATAGCCATCATATCCACTATCACATCTAACATACACTATGGTGCATTCTAGGTCTTTATCCAACACAATTGTTAACATTATAACATAATGAAAATAAAGAATGCCATAAAAGAAATGCGAATTTCATAAATAAATATCGTTATACAAAGGGTCAATAAGACCCACACGCCACAAGTTGGCTAGTTGGGCATCTACTCAAACAATCTCCCATTTGCCCTAAAGCCAACTGCTCATCAGACGCAGTCCCATTGTTTCGCGATGTTTTTCAAACAACGGTCCTGGCAAGGGATTCGTAAGTGGATCAGCAATGTTGTCTGCAGAGGCGAATCTCTCGACTGCTATGTCACCTCTAACCACAATATCCCGGATTATGTGGTATTTCCTCAGTAAATGTTTGGATCTTTGGTGAGACCTAGGCTCCTTTACTTACGCAACGGCACCCGTGTTGTCGCAGTACACCGGGACTGGACCAACTCCATCGGGAATTACGCCCAACTCTTGGACGAAATTCCTTATCCAAACCGCCTCCTTAGCAGTAGATGATGCTGCGATGTACTCAGCCTCAGTGGTTGAATCTACGATGGTGTCTTGCTTGGAACTCTTCCAAGAGACAGCACCACCATTGAACACGAATACAAATCCAGAGGTTGACTTCGAATTATCCACGTCACATGGAAGCTATAATCAGTGTAGCCTTCCAATTTCAGTTCACCACCCCCATAGACCATGAACATATTCTTAGTCCTTCGTAAGTACTTAAGAATATGTTTCATAGCCTTCCAATGCATTTGGCCGGGGTTGGCCTGGTAGCAGCTCGTGACACTCAGAGCATATGCAACATCTGATCTAGTTGAGATCATGCCATACATAATACTACCTTTGCCGAGGCATATGGCACACGTGTCATACTCTCTATCTCCTCATCAGTTTTCGGACACATAGACTTAGATAGAGTTACCCCGTGGCACATAGGTAGGTGCTCTCTCTTGGACTCTTCCATAGAGAACCGCTTAAGTATGGTATCGATGTAGGTGGCTTGGGTGAGTCCGAGCATCCTTTTCGATCTATCTCGATAGATCTGTATTCCAAGAATATAGGATGCTTCACCTATGTCATTCATCGAGAATCTACTAGACAACCATACTTTAGTTGACTGCAACATTCCTACATCATTCCCAATGAGTAGAATGTCATCAACATGAAGTACAAGGAATGTCACAGCATTCTTAACAACCTTCTTATACACACATGGCTCCTCGGGATTTTTGATGAAACCAAATTCCTTAATTGTTTCATCGAATCTCAGGTTCCAACTTCTCGATGCTTGTTTGAGACCGTAGATCGATCTCTGAAGTTTGCATACTTTATGCTCACTTCCTACAGATGTGAAACCCTCAGGCTGCGTCATATAGATCTCTTCCTTAATGTTTCCATTAAGGAACGCAGTTTTCACATCCATTTTCCATATCTCATAGTCGTACCATGCGGCTATGGCTAGTAGGATTCTAATTGACATGAACATTGCGACTGGTGAAGAGGTTTCATCATAGTCAACACCTTGCCTTTGAGTGTAACCTTTCGCGACCAGTCGTGCCTTGTAGGTCAGTACCTTACCATCAGGCCCAAGTTTTCTCTTGTATATCCATTTACACCCAATAGGAACTATTCCTTCGGGAGGATTAACAAGAGTCCAAACATGGTTCGCATGCATTGAGTCAATCTCAGACTGCATTGCTTCAAGCCACAAATTAGAATCAACATCGGAAATCGCCTCCTTGAATTTTCTTGGATCACATCCAATAAATTGATCACTTTGATCATCTTCAAGGAGGAAACCATATATTTCAGGTGCCCTAGGAATCCTTTCAGATCTCCTAGGTGCGACCATTTCTGGTATTGGCTCTTGTGGTGTGGGAGACTCACTTGGTACTTCAGTTGGTTCTCGAACCTCTTCGAGTTCTACTATCTTGCCTTTTCTATCGAGTAGAAACTCCCTTTCCAGAAAGGTGGCATTTCTAGAAACAAACACTTTTGTTTCATTGGTATAGTAGAAGCAGTATCCAACAGAATTCTTTGGATACCCAATGAAGTAACATAAGATGGATCTATTATCCAACTTATCTCCCACTGTCTGCTTCAAGTAAGCAGGACATCCCCAAATCCTCATGTATGAGTATTTGGGCGGCTTGCCCATCCATATCTCATATGGAGTCTTATCCACCGCCTTGGTTTGGTCATTGTTCAACAACATTACCGCTGTTTCGAGCGCATAGCCCCAAAACGAGGTAGGAAGCTCAGTGAAGCTCATCATAGATCGAACCATATCCATCAAGGTTCGATTACGACGCTCCGCTACACCATTGAGTTGTGGTGTGGCCGGAGGAAGATAATCTTGAAATTCAGCACTCAAGTATTCTCCACCTCGATCGGATCGAAGTGCTTTAATACTTTTCTCTAACTGATTTTCTACTTCAGTCTTGAATTCTTGGAACCTGTCAAAGGACTCAGACTTGTGCTTCATTAAGTACAAGTACCCATACCTAGAGTGATCATCGGTAAAGGTGATGAAGTATGTGTGACCGTACTTAGTACCAATACTAAGTGGGCCACACATATCAGTATGGATCAAATCCAATAGGCCTTGAGCACGTTAAGGCTTTCCCTTGAAGGGTTGTTTAGTCATTTTTCCCTTGAGACAAGATTCACAAGTCTGTATGGAGTTAATGTCTGACATATCAAACATGTCACTCCTAACCAATTTGTTCATCCTATAGGGAAATGTGACCTAGCCTAGCGTGCCAAAGTGGTGCTGGGTTCAAGCTATCATTTTTCCTTTTAATTGTTGTTGTATGTGTTTCCACATCGCGAGTTGGAACTTCTTTTAATTTTAAGGTGTATAAATCATTTTCGCGTTCCCCAATTCCGATTAAACATTCATTCTTGTATATATTGCAAATCAAATTATCAAAATGACAAGAATATCCATCACTATCAAGAATATAAACAGAAATAATGTTCTTTATTGATTAGGGAACAAAAAAAACATTTCTCAATAACAACTTAAAATTCGAAGACAAATATAAATAGACATCTCCTATAGCTACTGCAGCAACCCTTGATCCATTGCACAGCCTCAAGTGGGTCTCATCCTCTCTAAGACGTCGGCTTCTTTTCATCACCTGCAAATCATTGCAGATATGAGATCCACATCTGGTATCAAGTACCCAAGAAGTCGAATTAAGAGACATTTATTTCGATATAGAACATACCTTTCGCAGTTCGCAACTGTTCGAGGTACTCCTTGCAGTTCCTCCTCCAGTGCCCAGGCTTGTGGCAGTGGTGGCAAACATCCTCAG
>KQ993826.1:26871-49362 GCA_001598015.1 Dorcoceras hygrometricum | reverse complement strand
TTCATTTCGACTGGTTTTTCTCTCAATCAGTTCCAGTTCAACGATATGTTTCCAAAGTCGAATCCATACTCAGTAAAGTTTTAAAATGGGAAGCAAATGTTTTAAATAATGGAACCCGATGTTTTATAGAAATGTTTAAAGAAAGATTGTTAAGGAAGAAAAGATGTTTTAGATTATGGCATAGATAGTTAAGGTCACCAAGGAGAAGGGTGAGCAGTTGTCAAGATGTCAATTGCCCTTTCATATGAGCTATATGCTAAACTGATATCGGGAGTCATTTTGATCAAAGTGCAACACGGACCAAATAGAACTTATATGCCATGATCAACTGAAAATGGAATTGAAAGAAATGAGAAACTGGACTATCTTCCCCTGTTTCTGCCATTGAAATGTTTATGAAAACGATCTTGTATATTGAAGTTCCTTAACATATGCATTGTACAGATGTCTGCCTGCGTTTTATGAAATTGCTACTACTCAGATTTTACTTGCTGAGCCTTTAGGCTCACTAGCTTTTAAAATGGTGCAGGTACGACAGCTGATGGAACAACAGCAGGTGGAACTTGAATCAGCAGATGGGTGGCGTTGTGTTTATCCAAGGCCTACGTTTTCCGTGTCATAGTTATATTGTTTTGATTAGGTTGTGCTGTATTAAATCAGTAGCAATGGTTGTATATTTACCTCAAATAACAGCTGTTGTAAACCGCAATTGCAAAGTTATATGAAATACCCTGTTTTCCGCAAAAGTTTTTAGCAGTAGCGCGCGTATTTGAGTATCTGCTGAATTTCGAATTGGTCTTGAGTTTCGTTTTTCTTGGAGTTATAAGAGATGCAGCTTATAACAAATTATCTTTTAGCCCTTCTTTTATTCGAAAATTTTGTTTACCCCATTTCTCGTGGCCCCGTTGGGTTTGGGTGCTACACATACATTTCAGATTGCACACTTGCACAATCAAACGGATTTATGTTGAACAGAAATCTGTTTGCATTAGTTTTAAAATTAGAATTCAGTTCTGGTGTTTTCCGCATGATTTTATTTCATACCAGATCTGTCTCCGATGCTC
Organism: Dorcoceras hygrometricum; assembly: GCA_001598015.1. Classification (NCBI taxonomy): domain Eukaryota; kingdom Viridiplantae; phylum Streptophyta; class Magnoliopsida; order Lamiales; family Gesneriaceae; genus Dorcoceras; species Dorcoceras hygrometricum. Next base: position 48,298 of record KQ993826.1, on the reverse strand, counting down.
GATTTATGTTCAAGAACCCGAGGTATTGCACCTCATAATAGCAGCCCAAAATTTTTGATTATCAGTAGCAGCGCTCACCTTGTATTAATTTCCTATTTTCGGTCACAACAAGTACCAATCGAGGGTTATCGGGGATTATCAGGTTCGAAAATACTCTAAGTGCAGATCAAAACTTAATTTAAATCCCCAGATCCAAGCTACAGTGGAAGTCGATCTCCTACAAATTCAGATCCCACTGCTAATAAGAAGTCCCTCAAATCTTGCCTTAGCTAACATTCACATCTGACTCTCCAAACAAAACATACGTTCTACTCAAAACGGTGTCGCGCTACTAAACAAAACGACGTAGCATAGGGGTTCTGCTCTTGCAACAGATCCCACTAACGCTCATCCAGACTTGACCACATAAACGCTCACATCTGTTCACGCCCGCTAAACAGATTCCACTTACTAGTGTCAAATCTTAATACTCGATACGACATCGCATTACCTCTTGCAACGCCAAATCTGACTAGCACCTCAACGACAGCGTTTCGCTCCCTGATCGTGGCAATTCACGCAAACACGCGAGGGACACATCTGAACATTCAGATTTCACTCAAATCTGAATCTCGCTAATTCCCGCGCAAGAATCATAAAATCTTATCTTCTTCCAACGATAGGCCTCAAATCTGGATTCTTACTGGAGTCAGATCCCGATGAAAAATCTCGCCAAAACAGCTCCAAATCCCACGTAGATTTCACCCGATAATCAGAAAATCAAGTAGCTAATCCCAATCTAAATCTGATTAGCTAATAAATCGTACTTAACAATTTATAGTCCTCACAGGAAGATGGGGTGACATAGAAGAATTGCTTCGAACTTCCAAAAACAAAAATTCTCTCGCATTCTTATTTCAATTCAGCATACATTTGCATATTTTCGTCACTGTTTGATTGAGCTCTTCAGCATAAATCTTGTTATTGCTCAATAAAAAAGAATGGATAGAGTTACAAACTCAGGTGTTAACACAGCTGATCTGAAAGATCATCTTAACGTATAGAAATTTTTTAAAGAGTTTATTCAACCCCCCATTCTAAAATCTGTGTCATTTATTTTTTTATCCTAACAGATATATTTTAACGGTTAGTAAAGGATATCAAACAAATTGGACTAATTTTTACCCTATAAATTATTTGTTCTCTATAAATATTCATTCACTCAAAATTTACTCTTTCTAATTAAAGTTTCCTTCGGAAATTACAGTTCTCTACTTACAAAAGGAAGAAGGAGAAGATGGTTAATTCCAAAATAATCTTTATGATTATTTTGGTTATTATACTCACTAGTCTTGTATTTATCGAAAAATACATGCCTCAAATTTTTTTATTTATTTTTAAGTATGCTTATATTGATAGTTTATCGATTACTTTGTATCGTCATACTAATGGATCTTAACTAAAAAAATGCATGTATGTTCCAAGTATCACTATGTCAAATTTGGCAAAGCTCGAAGTTGTTGCTCTTGACATTACGGGGAAAAATTATATGCCATGTTCTCTCGATGTCGGAATGCATCTTGAATCATTGGGCCTAAGTGAGACCATCAAAGAAACTAATACCTCATCATCATAAGAGAAACCAAAAACTATAATATTATTACACGGACATCTTGAGGAGAGGTTACGTGGAGCCATAGTCCATCGATTTCCTATTTTAATCGCGAAAGTGAGAAGGAAAACATGTAAAGATTTTACATTTTTATGATTTTAAGAGAGCAATTGATTCTGGAATGATTTTTCAATCATATAGAATAGTTCAAATCGTTCATGGTAAGACATATAGGAGTTCGCGAAGTTATGAAGCTGATAAACATTATGTGAACTAATCTCATTCAGACTGAGAACCAATAATCGTGACATAGTCTGATACAGAAATAACACAAAGTACGTTTGTTCAATGATCATCCAAAAATAAAAGGGATGTGATCTGAAACAGCACGGAAATGCAGGTCCGTGGATAAACAATCTCCTAGTCTGCTTTAGTTTGCACCAACCAGCTTCCTCTAAACCTCCTCGCCTGCAACCATGAAAAGTAATGAGTCGAGAGGCCCAGCAGGTATAGTTTGGTAATAAAAAAGGGACTCAGCACAGACGAAAAACAATAAAGAAGCTGATCGCATTAGAGGAAATGTAAAGGAAGTATTCTAAAGGAAACTTTCTCGAATATGTGGTTGCGTAACAACCCTTAAACTGATCATCACTATCTGCATGAAATTGGTTAAGAAGCTCTCCTTAGGTCACGCTAACTTGATCAAGCTCATCTGATATCAGGTCTGACGAGATTTCACCCACAAACATACATAGTTGGTGGGGCACCCCAACCCTTCGACCGGCATCCACACCCACGTAAGCTGACCGTCTGTAATATTTGCCACAAATCATTAAAACAATTGGAATTCTGCTTCCTTTACAAACATAAAGTCACACACTCAAGCAGTTCATCTCATTAGAGACTCCATTTTCATTTTAAAATACTAGTGGGAGTACGACTGAATACAGTTTTAGAAATTTTGGAATCAGCTCAAACCATAAGATTAGTGAACAAAGAAAGAACTGTGTCGTTTGAGAACTGTCGTTTGATAAAATCGACTTAAGCTTAGAATGGTTTAGAGCTAATCAGAAGGAGTAATTTAGTGCAAATAAATGTTTGAACCTTGGAAAAATTATGGTCAATAATTGACCCAAACTGAATTGGATGCAAGCTGGGATCAGCTCAGAAAAGGAAAACAGATCGCGAGTTTGGAAAAGCTCTGAATAGAAAATCAGATTGGAGCTGGTTGTCAATTCAAATTATTAAAAAATCAACACAACTTAGAACAATCATACTACATTAAGAAGGACAAACAAAGTCAACTCAGATTAGAAAGAACAAATCAGCATAGAACGATTAAATCAGCTTATAACGATCAATTAAGTTTAGAACAATCATATCAGCTTAGAACTATCAATTCAGCTTAGAACGATCAAATCATCCTAGAACATTTTGATTGTATTCAAATGAATAGATGGTACTATTATCAGCTCAGGACTGAATCCAAAGAGTCCAGCACAGCTTATCAGATCATAACGGAGTTCCAATGAGACCAGCACCGCGTAATAGTTCGGAACGGTGTCCTTAGCCAAACAATATGACAAAACTGATGGAAACATACAGAGGAATGGCTCATTCAAGCTGATACACAAACACACACACACACACACACACACATATATATATATATATATATATATATATATATATATACAACCCAGTATTGAATGAGACAACAACCCAAACCATCGCAAAAGCTTTTCTATCAAACATAAGTGTGGAACCCTAGTTCACCACTTAATATCTAATCTCGAAAGTACGAAGGACCATCAATTAATATTTAATCTCGAAAGTACGAAGGAATATATGTACAACTTTTCATTTATATGATTCAAAGGAAACCTATGATTCAGGGATGATTTTAAAATTTTCGAAAATAATTCAGATCGTTCATTGTAAAACAGAGCGGGAATTGCGATGTTAAGAAGCTGATAAGAATCATGTGAGCTGGTCTCATTCAGGCTGGAAATAATCAATCGTAACAAAGTCTGATATAGAAAATACATAACAATATGTTTGCTTAACGATCATCAAAACAAAAGGAGATGCCGTCTAAAACAGTACGGAAATATAGGTCCATCGATAAACAATCTCCCAGTATGCTTCAGTTCACACTAACCAGCTCACACCGAAACCTCTCACCTGCAACCATGAAAGCTAGTGAGCCTTGAGGCCTAGCAGGTAAAGTCTGGTAATATTAATTAACTCGGCACAGCCAAAAAGAAAATAACATAAGTTTTAATATAAAGGAAGTAAACATTAGCCATGAACTTTCTTAAAATTCTGCGGTTATAAAACAACCCATTGATCATAATTCATTTTCTGTATGAGATGTGGCGCGAAACTCTACTTAGTTCATAATATTTTGATCAAGCTCATTTGGAACCAGGATATGGTGAACTATCGCCTATTACCATTCATTTTTGGAGGGACACCCCGATCCATCGACCGTTGTCGACACTCCCTTAAGCTGACCGTCTGTTTATCTTTTCCACAGGTCATAGAAACTTTGAAATTACTTCCTTGGAAACTAAAATCTTACACAAAAAAGCGGTTCATTTCGTTAAAGACACCATTTTTATTAGAAAATACTTCTAGGTGTATGACTGAATTCAGTTGAAGAGATTCTGGAATCAGCCAGAATGGAAAATCAGATCACGAGCTTAGATTAGCTCTGAATAAAAAACATTATCACGACTTGTTGGTCAACTGATATTATGAAATTCAACACAACTTAGAACAATCAGGCTATATTAATAAAGTCAAACAAGGTCAACTAAGCTTAGGGCAATCAAATCAGATCACGATCTAAGAGCAGGCGAGTAGCTCAAGGGGAAAAACAGACCATGCGCTTGGAATAGCTCAGAAGAGTAAAAACATATCATGGGCTTAGAAAAATATTGTGAGCTTAAAATCAATCGACTTGACTTTGGAAAAATCTAATCAGTTTAGAAGTAACAGATCATGTTAGAACAACTTTATTGTACTGCTATGGGCTCAGGACTGAATCCAAAGAGACCAGCTCAGCTTATCAGCTCAGAACGGAGTTACAACGAGACCAATGCGACCTATCAGTTCTGAACAGTGTCCTTCACCATAAAATATGACAAGACCGATGGGAACGATCGTAGGAAGGGCTCATTGAAGCAGAAGATTTTTTGACAAGACCCAGTATTTGAAAGAGACGACAGCTTAAACTGTCACAGAAGCTATTCTGTCAAACATAAGAGAACATAAAACCTTTTTCTGAAGTCTCTACAATCATATAGATCATAAAATCACTTGAAAATCATTAAAACTTTGAAAAAAAACAGAAACAAAATGCAAGAAATTGAACATAATGTGCTTTCACAGATGTAGCAAGGTGCAGAATCTACTTGCCTCAAAGTAAACGACATCGCAACGAATGCTCCGACTTTGAATATACCTTAAGCACTATCGAAAGTTTTGAGAAATAAAGGAAATAACTTCGGTTGGTTACTTGATTTTTGGAGAACATTTTGCTGACTCAAATGGTTTTACAATGACGAAATATGGTGTGTAGTAGGTTTTAAAGTATTACACTGGTATGAGACCTGCCAACCGAAATCACTTCTTTGAAAATTTTTTGTCTCTCTTTTTCTTAAACATTTTAGAAAGTCGTATCATGCTTGGTTGATTCCTTCGGAAATAGTCACCACGAGACTTGAAAGATTTGTGGATTAATTAAGTTAATTAATCGGATTTAGTATAGACCAGTTTTGGCGGGAGAAGATTTGGGACAGGTCAGCTTTGAGCTGGTATGCTTGGTGAGCTTATCGAGTCTCTATATTTGCGTATTGGAATCAGCTCTGGACACTTGTAGAGTTCTGCGTAGTAGTAGGCAGTTTTGGGGAGTTGAGAAGTACTGGTTGGTGACTTCGGCTTTGGCACTGGTCGATGGTAATCTACGTTGGTGGTCAAATCTGGTTATCATAAGCCATGCTGGGAACGCTGGTTTAATATCCTGTGCTAATCTACGTTGGTGGTCAAATCTGGTTATCATAAGCCATGCTGGGAACGCTGGTTTAATATCCTGTGCGGGTAGCGAAACACCGTCGTTTGGAGGAAACCAGATTTGAGATGCGTAAGTTGTTAGGGCTGTGTGAACCGGCTTGGTTCGAGGGTTTGGTGTGGACCAGTTTCGGGTTGTCTAGACCGGAAGGCAGTGCGATGTCGTTTTGTGTATCACTGAATGCTGGTCAGTGCTGGTGTCAGATCTGGTCATTCGGATCTGAGTGTTTTGGTTAGGAGCGATGCGATGCCGTTTGGAGAGACACGTGTATGAATTAGTTGGATTGTAGTGCGATGTCGTTTGGTAGTAGCGCGCTGGTTTAGCGTATGGTCCAGATCTGGAGTGGTACTCAGATCTGAGTGGGTATCAGCTTTGAGCCAGTGTTGTCGGCGGTTAATGTTCATCAGATTTGGGAGACTTGTGTATATATATAAAGAAGACTTTGACTGTGGTCTCGCCATTATATTTCCCGACACTTAGAAGATATTTCTTCTCGTAAGCTTACTCTGTCGCGATACCCTAGCTACTGTTCATCAAACCTTATCTTCTCCGATTTTCAGCGGTAGAAGACTCAGATTGGAGCAAGAGTGGTAGCGTTGGATTCCTCTTGCCAAGGCTCTTCTTCCTATACCTCTTTCTAAGACTTGGGTTAGCTCGGAGAGTGAACGCGAAGAAGCTACAGTGCGTCGTTGTTCGTGGAGTGGCAGATTTTGTTCTTCTGCTCAGGTACTGCTTCGAGTAAGTACATGATTCTACTTTACGCTTTGTTTAGAGCTAGCTGTTTTGTTAGGAAGGAAGAATAAAGAGCTGGTTGAGCTCGTAGCTCCCAGTTATAGTTTCTGTGCGTACTGTCCCTGAGTATTGTAGTTGTTGTTGGCTTAGCAGGTTTCAGATTAGAGTTTCTCGGGACTTTTTTGTGGTAATTGTAGCTCAGAAAGCTAAGGTACGGATGTGAGCTAATGATTACAGCTTTGAGGTGGACTTGTGTATAAATGAGTGTGTGCTGTTATGTTGAGCAGTGTGTATGCTGTTATTCTTGTGCCGTTGCTTTCATTTGTTTGTGTATGTTATCTTGCAAGCTGTTATTATGCGTACACGCATGTCATGTTTTTCTGCTCATTCCTTTGCGATCTTTTGCTAACAGCCTGCTGTAAGAACCCCTGATCTGTTTTTGTCTGCTTTGAGATGTTATTCTTGTGCCGTTGCTTTCATTTGTTTGTGTATGTTATCTTGCAAGCTGTTATTATGCGTACACGCATGTCATGTTTTTCTGCTCATTCCTTTGCGATCTTTTGCTAACAGCCTGCTGTAAGAACCCCTGATCTGTTTTTGTCTGCTTTGAGATAATCCTTGTTGACAGGATGTGTGTGATTGAGCGCTTGGGTAACTCCCAATTATCTCACATGCGATATGTCCTTTCAGTTCTAGCTGGTGCTGATATTTAATGTGTTTGAGCGCATGGGTAGCTCCCATTTCTCTCACATGAGTTGCGGCCATCTCTGATCTGTCGGTGTTTGGTACCATGTGTGATCGAGCGCGTAGGTAGCTCCCAGTCTCTCACACATCCGCTGACCATTCCTGTTCTATTGACAGCGGTTACTTCTCTTGGATCCTTTGATCTCCCTGTTCTCATGCATTGCATTGCATTTATATCTTTCTCTATCTGCATGATGTTTCATGTTGCTCTCCGTATTGGAGTTTGACCCCTGTCCCTATGGGGCTGGATTGTTTTTTTTGCCTTTGTGTTGTTCAGGTTATCCAGGTTTCTCAGCTGGTCGTGGAGATGGCCCAACTGGTGGTTCCCCGGGAGGTGGATAGAGTGTCCCAGTTATGTATATTATATATATTAGGCAGTAGAGCAGTCTCCAGGAATACCCTGTGAGGATGTGATGTTATATTGCTGATTTGGGATGTATCCTGATAGGGAGTCATACTATGCTTTTATTTGTTATTGTATCTGTTGTTGTTGGTTTTCGATTGTTATAAAACCAGTATTTTGAATATCGTTGTATTTTTAAATTATGTTTTCTAAGTCAGGCCAAAGCGAAAAATTTTAGTCACTTTTAAATGCTTCCGCTATTTTTTATTGCGTGGTAAATCTTTGTATTGTGCACCGGGCCTGATATTTTTGATATTAGAGTTTAAACTTGGATAAGCTCGAATTCTTTTGATCACACTTGAGTCTAGGTACTTTGTTGCTTGTTGCATGTGCTTGATTATGTGCTATATCTGCTGTGTGATCTTACTGTATTAGTGTAACGCCCAGATCTTAGTTCTGTACATCAAAATCAAAAAGGAACAACGAAAGATGTCCACGATAAACACCACTGTCCAACCAGCCACTCTCCATCCAGCTCCTTACTGCCCATTACCTGCACTCAATGAAAACTAGTGAGCCAAAGGCTCAGCAGGTAAAATCTGGAATAGCAAGATCATGCAATAGAAACTGATACTGTAACTGGAATATGGAAGCTGAATACATAACTGAAATCTGAATACGCTTTGGATTGAACAAGCGCAATAATATATCTGCGAAATATGATATAAACTGAAAGCATAAAACATAATAAAATTCTGAAAACATTTTCTTTAAACATTTCTACAGAGCTGTGATTAGAATCACACTTATGCTCTTCATTCCTTTTCTGGAAAATTATGACAACACTTTAAACATTCGGTCCAATTCGTTTGATCAAACTCCTTATATCAGTCTCTAGAACTATGGCTCATGGTTGAAGGGGTATACAGATCCGTCAATCCGTAATCCTTATCCTTCCTGGTTGAAAGGGCACACGGTTCGTCAGCCGCGCACTCACCCTTCTTCTGGGGACTCTCTTGTTGTCATAACTTAAAACATTTCTTAAAACCTTCTGCTCTTTCTTTCTTTCGTGAAATATGTTCTCTTTCTCTTGAACGTTTACTGGTTTTCTTTTGTCTAATGATGTTCTGGAATTCTTCGAAGTTTTCTATAATACTTGCGAAGATGAAAACTGAATAAAAGCTCTCAAATCTTGTTCAATTGAATCGAATAATCTTTTGAACTGAAGCGGAAATGAATAAGAAATCAAATTCTGAAATTTCGTTATCTGTTGAAGAAAACGAAGAATGAACAGTAACCAGCTGCAATGAACAGTACCAGTCGCAAGACTAATACCAGCTGAAATGAACAGTACCAGTCGCAAGACTAATACCAGCTGCAATAATCAGTACTTAGAAACAAATAAAGCAACTGTTGATATATCAAAATGGAATACATCTGCTGGTGAACAGTTTCTGCTGGAAATTTACTAGGAAATGCTTCTGCTGAATTTTGAAAGACAACGCAACTGCTGAATTCTAACAAAGGAATGCAGCTGCTGAATTAGTTCAATAAGAATGCACCTGCTGGTGTTAACAAAGAAATACACCTTCTGGTTTTAGCAAAAGAAATGCACCTGCTGGTGTTAACAAAGAAATACACCTGCTGGTTTTACGATAACAATGCAGCTGCTGATTTTCAACGAAGAAGTGCAACTGCTGATTTTAACAAGGAAAGATGCACCTGCTGATGAACAGTGCATCTGCCGATTTTATGAAAACAACTCAACTGCTGAATATGCATCTGCTGAATTTATGAAAGCAATGCATCTGTTGAATTTATGAAAGCAATGCATCTGCTGAATATCAATAGCTGATGAACAAATTATCAGCTTATGAACAAACTATCAGCTGATGAACAACTATCAGCTGATGAACAACTATCAGCTGATGAACAAACTGTCAGCTGATGAACAATAAAATATGCAACAGCTGAACATGAAATAGTGCGACTGCTGGTCGCAACTACTGAACTCAAACAATGCGACAGCTGAAATCTATACTTAGAATATTTTCAACAAAGAAATATCAGTCGTGGTATAAGAACCAGATTTCAGACTTAACCAGGTGAATGACGATTGTTTTCCTTTGTCTCAAGAATTCAAAATATCTAAAGAAATTTCTGGAAATGATCGAATAAGCTACTTGTAAGCTACTTCGATGGAATTTCTGAAGAAAACTCAAGAATCTACTGGATGAAAATCACCAAACCATTTTCTAAAACATCTCTTTGGATCAAAATACAGTAAAACGCAACCTTCATAAAAAAACAGTGCATGAACTTTCTGGTTTTGAAGAACAGCCGAAGCCATCTTCCTTTCTTTAAAAATCTCATATAAACATGCAAACAGAATTGAATATATGCTTTCACTGAGTGAGCAAGAAACAGAGTTTACTTGCCTGGTATCTTTAACACAAGAACAACAGAGAATCCAGCAACTCCTAACGCACCGCCTGTTTCCTTTAAAACACTTTGAAAGTATTTTGTTCGGCTTCTTGAGAGAGAGCACCGCTTAATATGATTTGATTTGAAAGTAATGATGCATGGAGCAGCTTAACATCCTATTTATATGAGTTTATAATGTCTAAAGAAAGGAAACACGTTTAATCAATATGCCAAATTCACTATAAGCGTTATCTGTTTTTAAAGTAAAAAGATGCATAAGGAACCCGAACAATTTTAGTTAAAAACAAAGGATTCAATCGGCTTGCAGAGATTACCTAGAGATCTGTTGTTATTATATTCTGACATCTGAATATCAACCCAAGACATAAGAAAAATAGACATGAAATCTGAATTCCCATATCATGAAATCTGCTATTTAGCTTTTGAATATAGAAAGCTAAACAATACATAGATAAAATCTTAAACTCGATTAATCAAGAGTTGAATATAATAGCATTGTAATCCCTCAATCTCATATCTTTCTAATTGTGGACTTCTAAAAGATCTGGTCGTTACAATCTACCCCCCTTAAAAGAATTTCGTCCCCGAAATTACTTACTTAAAGATCTGGGTAGCTTTTCTACAAATCATAATCACTTTCCCACATAATTTCTCTTTCAGTGTGATTTACCCACTGCATCTTAATCAAGGGATAGTTGTATTCCTTAACTTACGATTTTCTCTTAAAATAATCTTTACTAAAACGTCTTCATAATTTAAATCTAACGCTACTTAAATAAGTTCTTATATGAGCATCTAATTCTATTATAAGAGACGCATCGCTGAAATGAAATCAGACGCAATAAAATGGAACAGTATTTGGGAACAAAACAGATTTCTACTGTTCATGAGTATTGCTGAAAGAAACCAGCTGCAAGGTCTAAAGACAAACGTATTAATTGAAATGATGCCGTTGCAAAACATCATGAAAGTGCAACTGCTGGATACAATTGATATAATGCAACTGCTGGAAATGAATTGTGCAGCTGCTGGTCATAACAATGGAAAGAAATTGCTGAAAATGAACTTTGGTGCTGCAACATCAAACTACAGCTACGCTATCAGCTGTTGTCTATCAAACCAGACTTTATACCGATTCGACTAACAACTACCGATTACATAGCGTCAAGTTCCGATATTACCATTCACCGGAAGATAAACAATCCTAAACATATGGGAAATAAAACTCGAACTTCTCAGGGCGGAGTACTGGTTCTGACGAAACTCTTGCCTAACAAATCCTGGAACTAATCTTTTAATCCTTTCATTTTTCTTAAGGGCAATCTATACAAAGGCTTAAAATTGAAACAGCTTCTGGTATTAAATCAATAGTAAACTCTAACTCAAAGGGATCTAAACATAGTACTCTACTTATATTTCTTCTAAGTTAGATATAAATTTCTTAACAAACCTATCTGATACAAAGTACAAGTTGACCAGAATCTAACAATGCTAATGTAGACATATTGGCAACAAAATCTTACCCGTCGCCGCCGAGGTATCTGCTGGGGTTTCTTCAGCTGTCATTATATAAGCTCTACTAGTGATAAGTGGTCGCTTCTGGGAACACTCCCTAGACATATGGCCTGGCTTGCCACAAGTATAACACACTCTCTGGCCAAAAAGACACTGGCCTGAATGGTTTTTCTTACAGGTTGGACATGGAGGCCTAATTCCTGAATTAGGGACAGCAGAGATAGGCTGTACAACTAATGGTCCTTTTTCTTGAGACTCCTGCTGGTTATTATTTTGTTTCTTATTTTGCCTACGGTCCTTTTGTTGAAAAGCTTGTCTTTTCAATTGTCTCTCTTCTTCAATTACTTTCCAATCTTGTTCTGCCCGTAGGGCCTTATTCACAGCTGATCAATAATCTAAGGGTTCTGCCAATCTAACATCATGCCTAATCATCGGCTTCAACCCATCAACAAAATGTTGTAGCTTAATATCTGCATTTGTGACGCCCGAACCCAACGGGGCCACGAGAATTGGGGTAAATAAAAATTTTCGAATAAAAGAAGGGCTAAAAGATAATTCGCTATAGGCTGTATTTCCTATAACTTGAAAGAAACAAGACACAAGACAATCTCAAAGACCAGCAGGTACTTAATCTGCGCGCCAACTACTAAAGACATTTGCGGAAAACAGTTTTCATTGATAATTGCAATTGCGATTTACAAAAACTGATATTCTACGTAAATATACAATCGTTGCTACTGATCTAATACAGTACAATCTAAATCAAAATGATACAATTGAGACACGGAAAACGTAGGCCTTGAATAAACACAACCACCCAGCTGCTGTTTTCAAGTTTCACCTGCTGTTCTTCCATCAGTTGTCGCACCTGCACCATTTTAAAAGCTAGTGAGCCTAAAGGCTCAGCAAGTAAAATCTGGACATTAACAATTTCATTTAACGCAGGCAGACAACATAAACATTTTGTAAACAATTCATTCATAATCTTAGAGACAGGGGATAATAGCCCGGCTCTAACGTCAATTCCTTTTCTTTAGACTATGGCATATAAGCTCCTCATGGTCCGTGTTGCACTTTGATCAAAATGACTCCCGATATCAGTTTTAGCATATAGCTCATATGAAAGGGCAGTCGACTTCTAGACAACTGCTCACCCTTCTCCTTGGTGACCGTCAACTATCTATGCCATAATCTTAAAATAAACTTTGATCCATTAACATTATTGCGTAAAACTTTCTTGCTTATAATACTCGGGTTCCATCGTTTAAAACTTTTGCTTCCACATTGAAATTTTACTGAGTATCGAATTCGAACGTTGATATCGTAACCATAGAAAGAAACCATTCGAACTGCGGGGACCAGTCGTAAGAAAATGGAACAGCACTTATGAAACAAACAAATCTCTGCTGTTCGCAAATATCGCTAAAATGAACCAGCTGTAATAAACAGAAACCAGCTGCAAGATCTTTTACTAATACAATCGTATTTAAATGAAATGATGTCGTTGAAGTAAATAACAAATAGGATGAAAGACTATCTGCTGATATTTTATAACTTAAAGAAACGACGTCGTTAGCGCATCGATCAGTCGCAAGGAATACGCTAATCAACCAGTTGCAAGAAAAAGCGCTAACACATATATATAAATGAATAATAGCAGTCGCAAAACTAATACCAGCTAAAATGAAAAGTACATAGAAACGAATAAAGCAACTGCTGAACTATCACAATGGAATGCATCTGCTGGTGAACAGTGCATCTGCTGATTTTATGAAAACAACGCTACTGGTGAACTCTAACTAAGGAAATGCAGCTGCTGAATTTACGATAACAATGCAGCTGCTGATTCTTAACAAAGGAAACGCAACTGCTGGTTTTAACAAGGAAAGATGCAGCTGCTGATGAACAGTGCATCTGCTGAAATTTACGAAAGAAACTTGTAATATCGAAACAATGATCGCGCTACCAGCCGTTGCCTATTAAACAAGACTTTATACTGATTCAACTAGCAACTACTGATTTCTCAAACATCAAATCCCGACATTACAGCAAAAAGGAAAAACATTCGTAAACATTATAACAATGCAGCTGCTGAATCTTAACAAGGAGATACAGCTGCTGGAACATAACTCAACCTTTGTAACATCAAAACAACAACTATTCCATCAGCCGTTTCCTATCAAACCATACTTTACAATGATTCAACTAGCAACTACCAATTACACAGTTATCAAATTCTGACATTACATCTACTGAAAGAAGAACATTCTTAACATTCTAGGAATAAACTCGATTTCTCAGTACTTTAAAAACATCTTAAACTTTCTGAAAAACATACTGGAAGCATCCTAAACATCAAAACATCATTTTCGAACCCATCTTTCTTTCCTTTTCATGTCTAAATCATTTCAAACATGAACTTTAAACATAACTTAAACATTCAGGCAAGCAGATCCGTAAAAACAACAATATATGCTTCAAATGGTGTAACAAAGGAGCATGACACACTTCTAAAATTTAGTAAAATTCCCTTCATATCATTTTAATTTTTAAAACACCAAACCTTTTCAAAAGAAATCATTTGTCCTCCTTAACATATTTTTCAATCGATTTAAAACCAGCTCGTGCATCACTCGTTGGAGTCGTCTGCTGGTACCAGCCGCAGCGCATCACATTTCTGAAATCAATGCATCAGCATACACATAACATTTAAAATTGCCAATTTGGCCCATGAGATTAATAAAATGCATAAATGTGGTCCTATGGATTTTGGGGCGTTACAACTCTACCCTCCTTATTGAAATTTCGTCCTCGAATTTTATGTACCAAGTAAATATGGGTATAAGCTTAGCATATCAGCTTCTGTTTCCCACGTTGCTTCTCGCTCCGACAGGTTGGACCATTGTACCTTAACCATAGGAATGCTACGGTTTCTTAATCTTCTAATTTCTCGGAGTAGTATTCTTTCTGGTCGCTCTTCATAGCTTAAATCTGGTGCTAAATGAATTGGCTCATAACTCAGCACATGCGAAGGGTGGGGAATATATTTCCTCAAAGCTGATACGTGAAAAACATTGTGCACTGCTGACATTTGTGGAGGCAGCGCTAGTCGATAGGCGAGCGTTTCTACCTTCTCCAAAATCTCATATGGTCCGATATACCTTGGACTCAACTTTCCTTTCTTTCCAAAACGCATAACTCCTTTCATTGGAGCTATTCTCAAAAATACCCGATCACCTATTTCAAAATTCAGTTCCCTTCTTCGATTATCTGCATAACTTTTCTGCCGACTTTGAGCAGTTTTCATTCTTTCTCTTATTCTTCTAACAGCTGCTGCTGTTTGTTCCACAACATCTGGTCCCAAACCAGCTCTTTCACCAACTTCATCCCAATGAAGTGGTGTTCTACACTTTCTGCCATACAAAGCTTCATATGGAGCCATTTGAATCGAAGCTTGCAAACTGTTATTGTATGCAAACTCTACCAGTGGCAATTTCGCATCCCAACTATCAGAAAAATCCACAATACATGCTCTGAGAAAATCTTCTAAAATTTGGATCACCCTTTCCGATTGCCCACCAGTTTGGGGGTGAAACACAGTGCTGAACGTCAACTTTGTACCCATAGCCTTGTGTAGACTTTTCCAAAAGGCTGATGTAAACTTAGGATCTCTGTCTGATACAATGGAAATTGGAACACCATGAAGTCTCACTATTTCTTTAACATACAATTCTGCGTACCTGCTCACCTCATATGTTGTTTTAACTGGTAAGAAATGAGCAGACTTAGTGAGCCTATCAATTATAACTCAAATGGAGTTATATCCTTGTACTGTCCTTGGTAACCATTTACAAAATCCATCGCTATACATTCCCACTTACATTCGGGAATCAGCAGTGGCTTCAATAATCCTGCTGGTCGCTGATGTTCAACCTTCACCAGCTGACACGTTAAACATTCAGCTACAAATCTAGCAACATCCCTCTTCATTCCTGGCCACCAATACAACTGTTGGAGGTCCTTGTACATTTTCGTACTTCCTGGATGTACTGAATATGGAGCTGTATGAGCTTATTTAAAAAGTTCAGCTCTTAAATCATCTACTTGGGGTACCCAGATTCTGCCCAAATACCTCACAATTCCATCTTCTGAAAAATAGAGACTGCTGCCTCTTTCTTTATCCTGCTGGACCCATTTCTTCAGTTGTTCATCTTGCTGCTGACCTTCTCAAATTTGATTTAACAAATTTGATCTTACGGAGAGGTCTGCTAACATCATAGTATTGCTGCTGCTGGTAACTATTTCAAGTCCAAACCTTTCAATTTCATTTGCCAACGGCTGCTGGACAACCAGCTGCGACAATCGTACCGATTTTCTAGTCAATGCATCGGCCACCACATTTGCTTTTCCTGGGTGATAGCTGATTGTGCAATCATAATCTTTAACCAGATCCAACCATCGCCTCTACTTCATATTCAATTCTTTTTGGGTAAAGAAGTAATTCAAACTCTTGTGATCTGTAAAAATCTCACACTTCTCCCCATAGAGATAATGCCTCCATATCTTAAGGGCAAAGACAACAGCTGCTAATTCTAAGTCATGCGTTGGGTAATTTTTATCTTGGTCCTTCAGCTGTCTAGATGCGTATGATATTACTTTACGATCTTGCATCAACACAGCTCCTAGTCCCAAATTAGAAGCATCAGTATAAATTACAAATTTTTCTTGATCAGTTGGCATCGTCAATACAGGTGCTTCAATCAGCGCTTGCTTCAATTTGTCAAAACTGGTTTGACACTCTTCTGTCAAGTTATACTTCACTTGCTTCCTTTTTAACGTAGTCAGAGGAACAACAATCTTAGAAAATCCTTGGATAAATCGCCGATAATATCCAGCTAAACCCAAGAAACTCCTTATCTCTGCAACATTCTTTGGTGCTGGCCAGTCGCGAACTGCTTCAACTTTAGCAGGGTCGACTTCTATTCCATCCTTAGAGATTATATGGCCTAGGAACGATACTTTCTCCATCCAAAAATCACATTTGCTAAATTTAGCAAACAACTGCTTATCTTTCAAAATTTGGATCTTTGGTGCTGGCCAGTCGCGAACTGCTTCAACTTTAGCAGGGTCGACTTCTATTCCATCCTTAGAGATTATATGGCCTAGGAACGATACTTTCTCCATCCAAAAATCACATTTGCTAAATTTAGCAAACAACTGCTTATCTTTCAAAATTTGGAGAACAGTTCTTAAATGTTGAACATGCTCCTCTTGAGTCTTAGAATAGACTAAGATATCATCAATAAAAACCACTACAAACTGATCTAGATATGGTTGAAAGACCCTATTCATTAAATCCATAAAAGCAGATGGAGCATTTGTAAGTCCAAAAGGCATAACTAGGAATTCATAGTGACCATACCTAGTTCTAAAGGCTGTTTTATAAACATCAGTTGCCTTAATCTTCAGTTGGTGATATCCAGACCTCAAGTCGATTTTAGAAAATACTACTGACCCTCTCAACTGGTCAAACAGATCTTCTATCCTGGGTAATGGATACTTATTCTTAATCGTTAATTTGTTTAACTCCCTATAATCTATACATAATCTCATACTTCCATCCTTTTTCTTAACAAACAATACCGGCGCTCCCCAAGGCGAAGTACTTGGTCTAAGAAACCCTTTCTCCAATGGATCTTGTATCTGTTCTTTCAATTCTTTCATCTCTGTTGGAGCTAATCGATATGGTGGTCTAGATACTGGAGCAGCTCCTGGGATTAGATCGTTGGAAAACTCTAACTCCCTGTCTGGTGGTAGTCCCTGGATGTCTTCTGGAAAAACCTCAGGGAATTCGTTTGCTACTTCTACATATGACAGCTGGGGTCTATCAGTCGCTGCTAACGGTCTGGTGGTAGTCCCTGGATGTCTTCTGGAAAAACCTCAGGGAATTCGTTTGCTACTTCTACATATGACAGCTGGGGTCTATCAGTCGCTGCTAACGATGATACAACTAGAGAAGTTCTATTAACATGTTTGGCCAAAAACTAGAATGACTCTTTTCCTGGTGGGTTGACAGCTACCGCTCGTAGTTTAAAGTCAATTACTACCCCATACTTAGTTAGCCAATCTATTCCCAAAATCAAATCAAATTCTGGCATTGGCAACACAACTAAATCAGCAGTAATCTTGTGCCCTTGAAGTTTAAGTTCCAAACTTCTAAACAGTTCGTGCGATACCAGCTTTTCCCCTGATGGTACCGACACACAATAACCTATCATTACTTGTTCCGGCTGGATAGACAATTTCTTAACAAACTCAGCAGAAATGAATGAATGCGTAGCTCCTGAATCTAACAAAGCTAGAGAAGGAAATCCAACTATAGAAATTTCACCTGTAACCACTGTCGACTCTGGAGGAGCTTGTTCAGCCGTCATCACGTAGGCTCTGCTGGTAACCAATTTCTTGGATTTTGGACAATGTTTCAAAATATGTCCAGGCATCCCACTCTTGTAGCAGACGTTTTGTCCAAGTTTGCATTGTCCCAAATGAGGCTTCTGACATTTAGGACATAATGGCCTATTATTACCAGTAGGGACGGAGCTTATAGGTTGAATCTGTAGAGGCTTTTGCTCCTGAGTCCTCTGCTGGTTCTTGTTCTGTTTCTTAAATGGCCTTTGATCCTTCTGCTGAAAGGCTTGTCTCCTCTGTTGCCTTTCTTCATGAAGATCCTTCCAATCTCTTTCGATTTGCAGGGTGTTGGTCCGATAATAAGGATAAAAAAGATCAGCAGCCGCGCTTTGATAAAAGACTTTAAAATTTTGCGCGCTGCTAATACTTGAGCTGCAATAGCTCGTTGTTCTTGAACAAATAAAAACTCACCAAGAGCACCGGAGACAGATCTGGTATGATTTAAAAATCATGCGGAAAATACCAGAACTGAATCCTATATTTTAAAACAACTCAAACAGATTTATGTGCAACATAAATCTGTTCGAGACTTTGCAAGTGCTAGTGTGCTAACTGTGTATGCAATGCTAAAGAAAAGCAAGTGCTGATTTGTATTGCGTGCGTGCTGAAATCTGCTTATGCGTGTATGCGTGAGATGCTAAGGTAAACGCTGAAAGCTTAAAGAACACAATAAAGTACGCAGCATATTTGTTTCTGGAAGTTCGGATATCAATATCCTACATCTTCCCTTCTTCCACCTCGGAAGGATCCACTACTAGAAGATTTGATCTTACAACTGCGTGTACAGACCCAATCCCACAACCAGCAGCTGTGAGAACTCCTAGACTCCTCAAATGCACAACAGCCTCAACTGTGTGACTAACTACATACACATGAGTTTTACGTCATCGTGCTTGGACGGGAACTGATACAAGAATTCGAGATTCATTCACAAATAGGTGTGAATGAATCTCGGTGTGTGAGATTGATACAATGAAATCGCTCAAACTCTCTGTTTTTCTCACACACTAGGGAAATGCTCTAACAAGCTAATCTAGACTCAGCAATCGACTCTCGTGAAAAGCTCTTCTCTAATGGCGGTCGATTGCTTCGTCTTTCTCTCCATTTTTCCCTCTGTTGGTGCACTGTATATTCAATGTATTTCTGCCACAGTATTGTAGTTGCACCAACGTCTCTCTCTGCCCCACTCGAACACTTCTTCAATGGCGCTTCTCGAATATATAGCCTCTGTTTGAAATATGGCCGTTAGATAGCTTCCAAATCTGTTCAGCGCTTCATATGGCTAATTTGTCTTCTTTCCATTTCAGTGAAACGCTCCTCTGTAAAGTGTACTATTTCCCAGAATAGTACAAATCTTGTTCCCTTGAATTGAGGCAATATGCACGACTAAATCTCAGCCATTTATCCTTTCCATCTTGAGCGTTGATTGCGTCTTGTCGCTTTCGCCATTTTAATTGAGCTCAGCAGTTGACATCCAACTCTCGTAAATCGTCAACTGCTTCGCTGCTGATCCATCACTATGACTGGATTCATCTTCTGCTGATATCTTCGTCGACTGGATACTTTGTTCGCTACATCTGCTTTTCTTGCGTCTGGATCTTTGCGACTGGATGCAAAGCTTGCGACTGGTTGAGTAGCAACAGCTGATTCATATAAGCTCTTCGACTGGATGCTGTGCTTGCGTCTGGTTGTCCAGCTGGTATAAAACATATGCTTCCAGCTGGTATCTTGCGACTGGATCCACTGTAGCTCGCGACTGGATCTTGCGACTGGTTAAGCATCAACGCAAAGTCTTCCTGCTGAATCTTTAGCGCAAGAGCAAAACGCTGTCGTATCAACTTGTGTAAACGACATCGTTTTGCTATCGCTATCTCCAAATACTATCTGCTGGTGAACAGTAGCTTGCGACTGGATATCTCCTCTACGACGTCGCTTCCTCTTGCGTCTGGATGTACAAGCTACCTGCTGATTCTTGCGACTGCTTTCTCAAAACATCTGCTGAAAGTGATGACGTCACCGATGATGTCATCAACGCTAATCCATCTGCTGATTCTTATCGTTTTGCTATCGCTATCTCCAAATACTATCTGCTGGTGAACAGTAGCTTGCGACTGGATATCTCCTCTACGACGTCGCTTCCTCTTGCGTCTGGATGTACAAGCTACCTGCTGATTCTTGCGACTGCTTTCTCAAAACATCTGCTGAAAGTGATGACGTCACCGATGATGTCATCAACGCTAATCCATCTGCTGATTCTTATTGCGAATGCAAAACGCTGTCGTTCCAACTTATTCACGCGACATCGTTTTGCAATCGCCAACTCCAAATACCAACTGCTGGTTGAAGCTCTCTGCTGATTCTATATCTTGCGCATCTACTCAACTGCTGATAGCTTCCTGCTGATCACTGTAGCTTCCTGCTGACTGATGACGTCACTGTTGATGTCATCTACACTTAGCGCTCCAGCTGATTTCTTCATCGTTCCAGCTCCAGCTTGCGATTCTTCTTCTTCTTGAATAGCGACTGTCAATAGATTCATCAACAGTACTTATAAACGCGACTGCTAACAGATTCGTCAACAGTACTTATAATTGGAATCTTCTTCTTCGATTCATTTCTTCAGCAAGCTTCTCAATTCCTGTACCAGCTGGTTCACTTCGCTCTTTAGCGCTTGCAGCTGGAGTACTTATAAACGCGACTGCTAACAGATTCGTCAACAGTACTTATAATTGGAATCTTCTTCTTCGATTCATTTCTTCAGCAAGCTTCTCAATTCCTGTACCAGCTGGTTCACTTCGCTCTTTAGCGCTTGCAGCTGGTTGTCGTCGTTCCAGCTGGTTCACTATACTCCAGCTGGTTCAACTTGGCCTCCGCATGATTACGAACAGCTGATTCAACTTTGGACGTCTCCATTGCTAATTCAACTGCCGATTCCATGAACACCAAACCACCTGCTGATTGTTTATATAGCAAACCATCGGCTGGACAGATTCTGTTACTGTTCATCGTCTTCTTCGATAGCTAGAATCTGTACACTCAAGTAGAATTGTTAGAAACACAATTACAGGTTTTGTGTAATTCAAAACTTAATCAGGATCTGTCAAAACAGATCCATCACAGGGCTCTATCCACTGCTTCCCTGTAAGTTCTTGGCACCGATAGCCTAACATTCATTTTGAACATCGGCTTCAACCATTCCACGAAGTGACTCAATTTCTCTTCTGGGTCACTTCCTATCAGTGGCACGAAATAGCACCCTCTTTCAAACTTCCGCACATACTCCTGTACGGTTAAACTCCCTTGCTTGAGGGTCAAAAATTCCCTCTTCAATTCAGATCTCTTTCCCACCGTGAAGTATTGCTCGTAGAATACTTGCTTGAAATCTGCCCATGTGAGATTCAGCAGATCCACAGACAACTTGGCTCCTTCCCACCAAATCATCGCATCTTCCCTTAACATGTAGATAGCACACCTGGGTCTATCTAAATCAGACAGTTGGAGGTACTCAAAAATA
>KQ993826.1:7955-18975 GCA_001598015.1 Dorcoceras hygrometricum | reverse complement strand
AGAGTTAATGTCTGACAGATCAAACAAGTCACTCCTAACTAACTTGTTCATCCTACTTAGAGAAATATGACCTAGCCTAGGGTGCCAAAGTTGTCAGGCCTCGTGCTCACAAAGATAAACACATGCGGAAGCTATCAAAAAGTGGGTAAAATTTTCGCTTTTAGGCCCGACGTTTTTTAACATATAATTTAAAATACAGCAATACTTAAAATAAGTTTCCCAATTCATAAAACAACCAATAATAAAACATACATAATTCAAAACATGTATCAGACTCCCCTACGGGTACAACAACAAAGCGCAGGGCATCCCCCTGGCTAACTGATACATATATATAAGTATACTATATGCAATTGCGACACGCTAGCCACCTCCTGGGGCACCACCAGCTGGGTTAAAACCACGACCAGCTGTAGAACCTGGGTTTCCTGAAAACAACGCAACAAAGAACAAACCAAGCCCCGGAGGGACATGGGGTCAAACCCCAGTACGGAGAGCAACTATACAACAAAAATAAACAGAAAGGAATAAAATGCAGATGCTATGCATGAGACGCCGAATAACAACGGAAAGCTTGAACCCACGAGGGAGCTAAGGAACTCAAACATAGCTCCAAGAATTACCAACAACATACAGTGGCCACGGGGTGTGTTCACAGTGTGGTAGTGAGCCACTCGCCATGACACTACCCCCACTTAACAGATGCATCAAACAACTCAACCTGCTGTTGCCTCACCCATGAACTGTGGTAGTTAACCACTCGACGCATGGTGGCTACGATCCCAGCAGGGAGATGAGAGTGCGGTATTGCCGCTCGCCCTCACATCCTGGTAAGAAACAACAACAATACAACAAGGTACAAAGACTACCAAAGCTGGAAAAAGGAATACCATGCGTGTATGCAACATGCTGGAATACAAGCATATACACCTATGCAACACACCAATAACACAATAGCATACAGAATCCCCAACAGGACACAACCAGCAAGCACGGCCATTCCACATACCAGCAACTACAATCATCCAAGCCATAACTTCGCCGTAATATAAGCTCAAATCCGTACCTTATACTGAGCAACAATTAACACTACGAGAAATCCCGAAGACTCTGGTAAAAGCCTGTTAAACACACGGCATACACAACATAAATCCAACGGGTTGCTAATCAAGCTCACGGCTGGGAGTCACACTCGACCAGCTGCTCAATATACCTCAACAATTACATAGAAAGCTTAAAACTATGGCTAGGAACAAGGTCTCACCGAAAACCAGAACGTAGTTCTACCCGGTCGACGTAACACTCGAACGGCAGCAACTTCGCATTCCTCAACTAGCCAATTACAGCTTCTAAAACTGGTACGAAATGGAAGAGATTCTCGAGAGGAGTCCAATGCTACCTTGCATGAGCAAAACAACCACCGAAAACAACGGGAATTCGCCGGAAAAGCTCACGACTGAACAGTGCTCTAGGGTTCGAAGGCTAAGGAACGAAAGGCTGGAAATTTCTAAGTATGGGAAATGATATCACAAAATCGAATACCAAGTCTTAATTAAATAATTCCCGAGAGGAGTCCAATGCTACCTTGCATGAGCAAAACAACCACCGAAAACAACGGGAATTCGCCGGAAAAGCTCACGACTGAACAGTGCTCTAGGGTTCGAAGGCTAAGGAACGAAAGGCTGGAAATTTCTAAGTATGGGAAATGATATCACAAAATCGAATACCAAGTCTTAATTAAATAATTCCCACAACTACTGAAATCTACACAATCAATTGTCCACCGACAAAATCAGCAGGAACACTACAAACATCAGACGCAAGGAACCAACTGCTGATTCTCAATTAACGCTAAAACAATATCAAAACAAACCAACGGCTGGTTCTCAAGACGCGCCAACTTACTCAAACGATGTCGCACAGGATACTATACCACCAGCTGGGTATCCAGTCGCAAGAAAAAAACAATGCAACGCTTCTCTCTGCTGGTTCCAGTCGCAACCTCAAAACGCAGCGTTGCAACTAACTCAAACGACGTCGCTCCACTGACGTCATCCAGTCGCTAGCTCTCGCGAAATACCAGCAGCAAGAAACAGCGGTGAAAATCACTCGCAGCTGGACTCCCAGTCGCAACAACGAAACGACGACGTTTCCTCTTCGAGCTACAGGAATGTTGACCCGCGTTGACATCTGCTTCTGCTGAACAACCAGCAGACACACACACGCAAATCCACCAGCTGGTACCAGACGCAACATCGAAACGACGTTGCGCCAGCTAATCTAAACGCAGTCGTTTTGACCTCAATACACGAAAACACTTAAGCATCTGCTGATCACCACACGCGCAACCAGACTTCGCGCAAACGACGACGTTTCAGGAATCTTGCGCTAAAACACACTTAGACTGGTTTTTCCACCGACCAGCTGCTAGCTCACAAAACCAGCTGATACTCAAAAACACGAAAACTTCTAGAATTCCTCCAAATGCTATTTCAGACCCGAAAATGCCAACCAAACTCTCGAACAAAGATTTGACCAGCAGGAAACTCCCAAAAACCGATACAATCAATCAAACAAATCTTAATACAAATTCAGGTCTCACATTTATGGATTTGATGAATCGGGTATTTCAACCTTTTCTAGACAGATTTGTCATCGTATTCATAGATGATATACTTATTTATTCGAAGAACATAAGTGAACACGAAGAACACCTTAGAGAAATCTTGCAGATTTTAAGAAATAGACAGTTATTTGCTATGTTTAGAAAATATGAGTTCTGGATCGAAAAATTTGTATTTTTGGGTCATATTATTTCGAAGAATGGAATAGAAGTAGATCCTTCTAAGGTAGAATCTGTTCGGGATTGGCCTGTACCTAAGAGTATAACAGAAATCCGTAGTTTCTTAGGACTTCCAGGCTATTATCGAAGGTTTATAGAGGGATTTTCAAAGATCGCTGTTCCTTTAACATCATTGACTAAGAAAAATGTTAAGTATAATTGGACTATAGAATGTCAGTCCAGCTTTTAGAAATTAAAACTTGCGTTAATCGAAGCCCCTGTTCTAACGTTTCCATCAGAGAAAGGGAATTTTGTGATTTATACGGATGCATCGAAGACAGGGTTAGGAGTTGTTTTGATGCAAGAAAGAAAGGTGATCGCTTACGCTTCTAGACAGCTGAAGATTCAGGAGAAGAATTATCCTACGCATGATCTAGAATTAGCAGCAGTGGTTTTCACATTAAAGATCTGGAGACACTATCTTTATGGGGAGAAATGCGAAATTTTTACAAACCATAAAAGCCTTAAGTATTTCTTTACCCAGAAAGAGATAAACATGAGACAAAGGAGATGGCTCGAACTGGTTAAAGATTATGATTGTGTAATCAGCTATCACCCCGGTAAAGCTAACGTAGTACCAGATGCGTTAAGTAGAAGAAACGTGGGGTTAGCACAGATCTCAGTTCAGATCCCACTAGCGTTAGAAATCAACAGATTTGAACTGAGGATAGTTAAAAAGGAAAATGCTGCTAAGTTGTCAGTTCTTACGATCCAATCAACGATAAAGGATAGGATTAAAGAGGGTCAGGCGAAGGACGATCAAGTTCATAAATGGAAGAAACAAGACGAAACAAGAGGAGCAAATTTGTATACAGTGGATGAAGGAATTGTGAAATACCAAGGTCGTTTGTGGGTACCGCGCACAGATAATTTGCGCAATGAGATTATGAATGAAGCCCATAACTCACTGTATCCAATTCACCCAGGAGGAACAAAGATGTTTAAGGATTTGCAAGCTCTGTTTTGGTGGCCAGGGATGAAGCGTGACATTTGTAGATTCGTCGCTGAATGTTTAACATGCCAGCAAGTTAAAGCAGAACACCAGAGACCTGCTGGAATGTTGAAACCACTTCCTATACCCATATGGAAATGGGACAATATAGCGATGGATTTCGTTGTAGGATTACCCAGAACTGTTCAAGGATACAACGCAATTTGGGTTATCATTGATAGATTAACTAAGTCTGCACATTTCCTACTCGTTAAAACAACGTACGATTTGAGTAAATATGGATAATTGTACATTAAGGAAATTGTGACACCCGAACCCAACGGGGTCACGAGAATTGGGGTGAATAAAAATTTTTGAATAAAAGAAGGCTAAAAGGTAATTCGCTATAGGCTGTATCTCCTATAACTTGAAAGAAACTCGAAACACAAACCAAACACAGACACAATGCAAGTTACGGCGTCAACTGCTGAAACTTGTTTGCGGAAAACGGAGTATATTATATAACTTTGCAATTGCGATTTACAACCAGCTGCTATTCTATGTAAATATACAACCGTTGCAACTGATTTAATACAGATCCTACAAAAGATAAAACAACATTATCCTAGACACGGATTACGTTGGCCCCTTGATAAACACAACCACCCAGCTGCTGGTTTCAAGTTTCACCTGTTTTTCTTCCATCAGTTGTCGCACCTGCACCATTTTAAAAGCTAGTGAGCCTAAGGGCTCAGCAGGTAAAACCTGGGTAATAACAATTCAAATATACAGGTGGACATCTGTTCAATCATATGTTAAGGAACGTCAATGAACAATATCATTTTCGTAAACAGTTCAATATACATTTCAATGGCAGAAACAGGGGATGATAGTCCAGCTTCTCATTGTTAACAATTTCAATATCATTTTCAGTTGGTTATGGGATTCCTCATGGTCCGTGTTGCACTTGATCAAATGACTTCGGAAATCCGTTCTAGCATATATCTCATGGGTGACCGTCAACTATCTATGCCATAATCTAAAATAGCTTTTGTTCCTTAACAATCCTTTCTTTAATCATTCCTTGAAATTTCTGTAAAATCATCGGGTTCCATCATTTTAAAAATTTGCTTCCCATTTTAAAACTTTTCTGAGAATCGAATTCAACCTCTGGGAACTTATCGTTAAAATGGAACTGGTCGAAAGAAAACCAGTCGCAAGGAAACCAGTCGCAAGACAGGAATCCAGTCGCAAGGTCTTTTGAGCAATTGTAAAGTAAAACGACGTCGTTAGCGCATAAACCAGTCGCAATGAACAGTGCAACCAGTCGCAAAATAAGAAAACGCTAACATACAAAACCAGTCGCAACTTGAAATATATGAATTAAGTGAAACGATGTCGTAGCGTGTCAACCAGTCGCAGGAATAATAAAATAAATATTGCAACTGCTGAATTAGTTCAATAGGAACGCACCTGCTGGTGTTAACAAAGAAATACACCTGCTGGTTTTAGCAAAAGAAATGCACCTGCTGGTGAACAGTGCACCAACTGGAATTTACGAAAGAAATACAACGACTGAAATATTTCAATAGGAATGCACCTGCTGGTGTACAGTGCATCTGCTGATCTTATGAAAACAACGCAACTGCTGAATTAGCAAGGAAAGATGCAGCTGCTGAATTTAACAAGGAAAGATGCACCTGCTGATGAACAGTGCATCTGCTGAAATTTACGAAAGACACTTGTAATATCGAAACAATGATCGTGCTACCAGCCGTCGCCTATTAAACCAGACTTTATACTGATTCAACTAGCAACTACTGATTACTCAATCATCAAATCCAGACATTACAGCAAAAGGAAGAACATTCGTAAACATTATAACGATGCAGCTGCTGAATCTTAACAAGGAGATACAGCTGCTAGAACATAACTCAACATTTGTAACATCAAAACAACAACTATGCCATCAGTCGTTGCCTATCAAACCATACTTTACAATGATTTAACTAGCAACTACCGATTATCAAATTCTGGCATTACAACTACTGAAAGAAGAACATTCATAACATTCTGGGAATAAACTCGAATTCTCAGCACTTTAAAAACATCTTAAACTTTCTGGAAAACATTTTGGAAGCATCCTAAACATCAAAACATCATTTTCAAACCCATCTTTACCAGCTGCAGGGCATCTTACTTGCTAATATCAATAAATCAGCACATACATAACATTTACAATTGCCAATTTGGCCCATGAGATTAATAAAATGCATAAATGTGGTCCTATGGATTTTGGGGCGTTACAGAAATAGTCAGACTTCACGGAATTCCAAGTTCTATGGTATCAGATAGAGATCCCAGATTTACTTCGAGATTCTGGAAAAGCCTACACCAAGCCTTAGGAACGAAATTAACCTTCAGTACAGTATTCCATCCACAGACCGATGGACAATCAGAAAGAGTAATCCAAATACTGTAGGATCTTTTATGGGCTAGTGTTCTTGACTTTTCAGAGAGTTGGGATTCTAAATTACCATTAATTGAATTAACCTATAACAATAGTTACCAAGCTTCGATAGAAATGGCACCATATGAAGCTCTGTATGGCAGAAGATGTCGTTCGCCAATTCTTTGGGATGATGTAGGTGAAAGAACTGAGATAGGACCTGATATTTTAGAACAGACTGCTGAAGCAATTAAAACAATACCTGATCGAATGAAGACTGCTCAGAGTAGGCATAAAAGCTATGCAGACAGTCATCGTAGAGATCTGAATTTTGAAGTAGGAGATCATGTGTTCTTAAAGATTTCACTAATGAAGGGTGTTATTAGATAGAAAGGGAAAGCTAAGTCCTAGATTTTTTGGACCATTTAAGATCTTAGAACGAATTGGGACATTAGCGTATCGTTTAGCACTACCTCCTCATATGTATACTGTGCACGACGTGTTTCATATTTCAGCACTTAGAAAATACATTGCGAACCCTTCGCATGTACTCAGATACGAACCCATCCAATTATTGTCAGACTTGACTTACGAAGAAGTTCCACACCAGATTCTAGCACGAGGAAACCATAAGTTAAGAAATAGGACTATCCCTATGGTCAAAATTCAATGGACAAACCACTCAGAAAGAGAAGCAACATGGGAAGTCAAATCTGATATGCAGAGGAGCTACCCAGATCTCTATAAGTAAGTAATTTCGGGGACGAAATTATTTTAAGGGGGCTAGATTGTAACGCCCAGATCTTTTCAAAGTCCACAATTAGAAAGTTATGAGATTTGAGGGATTACAAAGCTATTTTATTCAATCCTTGAATTAATCGAGTTTCAGATTTCATGGTACGTGAATTCAGATTTCATGTTTACATAAGTATCAGCCTTCATTATGTTTTGGGTTGATATTAAAATGTTAGAATGCAATTACAGTAGATGTCTAGTCGATTTCTGCAAGCCAATTGAATCCTTTGTTTTAACTAAAAACGTTCGATTTCCATTTGCATTAATCTTTTTTTATTAAAAATAGAGTACGCTTTTAGAAAACTTTTGCATATTGATTAAACGTGTTTTCCTTCATTAGACATTTTAAATCATATAAATAGGATGATAAGCTGCTTCATGCATCATTATCTTCAAATCAAATTACTTTAAAGCGGTGCTCTCTTTGAAGAAACCGAGCAAAAATCCTTTCAAAGTTTTTAAAGGAAACAAGCGGTGCGTAAGAATTTTGCTGGATTTTCCGCTGTTGTTGTGTTACAGAAATCAGGCAAGTAAACTATGTTTCTTGCTCACTCAGTGAAAGTATATATTCAGTTCTGTTTTGCATGTTTATATGAGATTTTATAGTATGGAAGAAAACTACGGTTGTTCTTCAGAAAAACCAAGAGTTCATGCTCTGTTTTATGAAAGGTGCGTGTTTACTGTATTTTAATCTAGAAATATTTTAGAAAATGGTTTGATGATGTTCGTCCAGTAAATTCTTGAGTTTTCTAAAGATTTATTCATCGAAGTAGTTTACAAGTAGCTTATTTCATTATTTCCATAAATTTCCTAAGATATTTTGAATTCTTCAGACAAAGGGAACCGTCGTAGTTCATGTTTATCCACACGGTTAAGTCTGAAATCAGGTTCTTATACTATCGCTGAAATTCTATGATGAACAGATTTCTAAGAGTAGAGTTCTGTTTATGTGTTATGTAAGTTCAAATTTCTCCTTTTATATATGACATCTGGATTTGGTCAGACTTCTACCAAGGACCATTGACATCTGGTTAACCCGTTTAGTTGGGTAATATCTGATGACTTCATCAAAAAGTTTCGTTGACATCTGTTTGACCATCAGTAATCTGATTTAATTCTTCTTCGTTACGACGCTTGTGTTCAATTCAGATTTCTACTGTTTCACGTATGATCGTGTTGACTTCTGAGTTGACTCATGACATCTGAAGTGTTTCTTCTTCGTCGAGACACTTACGTTCGATTCAGATTTCTACTGTTCCTTTATTCAGATTTCATCTTTTATTCCTTCAATACGTCTTCAATTGAGACAAAAAGCATAGATTTGAATTTCCTTTTTAATTTTCGCTTCAATTCGAAAGAATTATCCGATTCAATTGACAGATTAAAGTAGTATTTTTATTCAGTTTTCATCTTCGCAAGCATTTCAGAGAATCCTTATACAGTTCCAGAACATCATTTAACAAAAAAAAACCAGTAAATCGTACTAAGAGAAAAGGAAAACAGATTTACAAAAGAAAATAAAGAGCTGAAAGATTATGTTTATGAAAGTTTTAAGTTATGACTTTGGCAACAAATGGTCCCCATAGGAAGGGTGAGTGCGCGGCTGACGAACCGTGTGCCCTTTCAAATAGGATGGATCAGGAATATGGATTGACGGATCAGTTTACCCCTTCAACCAAGAGCTTTATGCTAATACTGATATCAGGAGTTTGATCAAACGAGTTGGACCAAATGTTTAAGTGTTGTCATAATTTCAGAACATGAATGAAGAGCGCAAGTGTCATTTTAATCACAGCTCTGCAGAAAAGTTTAAAGCTGCTTCGTTTACGAAGTACAGTAAATGTTTTCAGAACTGCTTATTGTTTTATGCTTTCAGATCTTTCAGATTCCTCAGTTATGTATTGCTCTTGTTCATTCTAAAGCGTATTCAGAATTCAGATTCCATTACTTGTATTGCATGATTTCCTTCCTCCAGATTTTTACCTGCTGGGCTTAGGCTCACTAGTTTTCATTGAGTGCAGGTAATGAATAGTAAGGAGCTTGAGGGAGATGAACAGAAAGGAAGGATGTGTTTATGGTGGACATCAGATTTCGTTGTTCCTTTCAGACCTTATTTTGTTGTACAGAAACTCTAGTCGTAGTTTTTGTAGTATGAGATTTCTAGTTTCGTTGCCTTGTAGGAATTTTGTACAGACGTTATGTTTAACTATGTATACAGTTTCTTTCGAATCATCAGATTTCTATCAGACCTCTATTATTTCCACGTACGTTATTATGATTCAGATGTGTAATAGTTCCGCATTTCTTTATAAATCACGTCTGATTTCTATCCTTGTTCGAAACATTGAGTTTATTCACACTTTAGTCCAGAAAGTTATTAACGACTGGTTATGTCATCAACATCAAAATTTCTGGGTCTTTCAATTCGAACCCCAAAACTTCTAAATTCTATTCAGAAAAGTCTGGTCTTTACAATTAGTGTTTTCTTAGATGACGCCTAGACGTTGGGGTAGAGCTACCAAACTGATTTCGGCAGAATCTGAGGGTCAGAATGAGGAGATTCAGCATAGTGCACTTGTTCGTAGACACGCTATGCAGGTTGACGATGAGGTTGATGTGCTGTCAGCCCGTGTGGATGAGATGGAACTAATCATGACGAAGTTTCAGCGTATGAATCCTCAGACTTTCGACGGTGACGAGAGTAGTTCCGATGCTGAGTCCTGGCTGTAGCATATTACCGGACTATTTGATAAAGTGCGCTATGATGATGAGAACAGACTGAGTTTGGCGACCTTTCAGCTGAGGAAGAATGTAGAGCGATGGTGGAGAGGTGCTTCACGTACTCTTGAGGAGACTGGTGCGGGGATTACTTGGGATAGTTTCTGTACGGTGTTCCGTTAGGAGTATTTTCCGAAGTCTTATGTGAATACCCGTGAGCGAGAGTTTGATAATCTGGTTCAGGGAACCATGTCGGTGTGTGAGTATGCTCGAAGGTTTTCTTCTCTTCTTGCTTACGTTCCTCATGTGTCTGGCCGAGAGAGGGCAAAGAGGACTGGTTCTTGGAAGGGCTAAATGAGGATTTACATTCCTTGGTGTTGGCGAGTTCACCTACCAGTTATGCGGACGCGGTGGACAAGGCAATGGACATCGAGGAAGGGCTACGGAACCGTAGGTCTCGGGTTCAGCCTCCAGCGGTGAAAGGTTCACGTCCCAATGTTTCAGGGGCGCAACCTCCCAAGTTTCCCCAGTCATCCCAGTAGCAGCCCCAACAGTTAGCACAATAGTCTGGGCTCTACAGGTTTAGGCCTCATGGCCATCAGTTCAAGAAGAAGCATGGTTCTAGTTATTCTTGCTCGGGCAGTTCGAGCAGTAGTAGTAGTCCTAGGGCTACGTATTGTGGCCAATGTGGAGGCAGACACCCCTCGACGTTGTGTACAGGATTTCAGGGTGTTTGCAACATTTTGTGGGCAACATGGACATTTTGCGAGAGTGTGTCCATTGGCGGGATCTCAGCACATCGTTGCCCCTCCGTAGGGTCGTTCCAGTGGATCATCTCGAGGTATTTCTTTTCCTGTTCAGCAACAGAGGGTGGGGGAAGCTCAGTATAGGCCGTTCCAGCAGCCTGGTCCTTCGTGTTTCGAACTGTCTTCCCAGCCTCAGTTCTCAGGACCTCAGCATGCCCAGATGAATGCCATGACTAGGGAGCAAGAATAGGGCACGCCAGGAGGAGTGATTGCAGGTACTTGTACTGTCTTTGATTTTCCTGCACGTGTATTGTTTGATACTGGAGCATCACATTCGTTTATAGCTGATGCATTTCTGGTTGAGCATGGTTCGTGATGGTCCCCGGAAATAGGATCACGAAGTAAATAGGAGTTCAGAAGGGGGGGGTTGAATGAACTCCTTCGATTTTTCTATTTCAAAGGTTCTTTTAAAAACTTTTGGATTCTCAGTCTTAAGCAAACTTCTCAGCCACAAATAAATGTGCGGAAATAGGCCGATT
>KQ993825.1:189364-226425 GCA_001598015.1 Dorcoceras hygrometricum | reverse complement strand
GCGATCGATCATCCCAATGTTACTTTATATATGTTGATATATAGACTTGTTGAATCCGCATGTTGCATGTTTTAACTTAGATTTAAATATGCATGAGACCAAAATTTTTCAAAATAAAATCCCTCGTTTTAAATTTGATTTAAAACTTATATCAAGATAAATGTTTATTCGATAAACTAAAGGGTATTTAAATTTGTTTAAATTAACCCTACCATCCATCAACAATGGGTGTACGTCGATGCTACCCGTATACATGGCCCGGCTCATATTATTGAGGGGTCATGTATGCCAGCAAGCTGTCCACGCCATTGACAACTGTTGTGAGTCGGTTGGAACTCCCTTTAACGTTGGCTCATATTATTGGGGACGTTAAGGGGACCGTCCTTCATGACTCAATTCTTCTTCCTCTGCGAAGAAAGGGCCTAGACGCAAGAGCAAGAAGCGTTCTGCTCCTGCGAAGGAGGAAAAGTCTGCCAAGAAGCCAAAGGCAAAGGCTTCTAAGCCTAACAAGAGCGAGGACGTTTGCCACCACTATCACAAGGCTGGGCATTGGAGGAGGAACTGCAAGGAGTACCTCGAGCAGTTGCGAACTGCGAAAGGTATGTTCTATATTGAAATAAATATGTCTCTAAATTCAACTTCTTGGGTACTTGATACCGGATGTGGATCTCATATCTGCAATGATTTGCAGGTGATGACAAGAAGTCGACGTCATAGAGAGGGTGAGACCCACTTGAGGCTTGGCAATGGAGCAAGGGTTGCTGCTATAGCTATAGGAGATGTTCATTTATTTCTGTCTTCAAATTTTAAGTTGTTGTTACGAGATGTTTTATTTGTTCCTGAATTGATTAAAAACATTATTTCTATTCCTATGCTTGATAGAGATGGATATTCTTGTATGTTTGCCAATTCGATTTGCAATATTTACAAGAATGAATGTTTAATTGGAATATGGGGAACGTGAAAACGATCTATACACCTTAAAATTAAAAGACGTTCCAACTCGCGATGTTGAAGCACACACAACAACGATTAAACGGAAACACGATAACTTGAACCCACCGCAACTTTGGCACGCTAGGCTAGGTCACATTTCCCTAAGAAGGATGAACAAGCTAGTTAGGAGTGACTTGTTTGATCTATCAGACATCAACTCCCTACCGACTTGTGAATCTTGTCTGAAAGGAAAGATGACCAAGCAACCCTTCAAAGGGAAAGGGTGAACGTGCCCAAGGTCTATTGGATTTGATCCATACTGATGTGTGCGGCCCGTTTAGTATTGGTACTAAATACGGTCACACATACTTCATCACCTTTACCGATGATTACTCTAGGTACGGGTACTTGTACTTGATGAAGTACAAATCTGAATCCTTTGAAAATTTCAATGAATTCAAGGCTGAAGTAGAAAATCAGTTAGGCAAAAGTATTAAGGCACTTCGATCTGATCGAGGTGGTGAATACTTAAGCGCTGAATTTCAAGATTATCTAAGAGAGAATGAGATTCTCTCACAGTGGACCCCTCCTGCCACACCACAGCTCAATGGTGTAGCGGAGCGTCGTAATCGGACCTTGTTGGACATGGTTCGATCTATGATGAGCTTCACTGAGCTTCCGACCTCGTTTGGGGCTATGCGCTCGAAACGGCGGTAATTTTGTTGAACAATGTCCACACCAAGGCAGTGGATAAGACTCCGTATGAGATATGGATGGGCAAACCACCCAAGTACTCATTTATGAGAATTTGGGGATGTCCTGCTTACGTGAAGCAGACAGTGGGAGATAAGCTGGATACGAGTGTTAGAGTAGATGCCCAACTAGCCAACCTGTGGCGTGTGGGTTTATAGACTCTTGTTTTATATGGCGTTCTTTACTTTCATTATGTGTGTAATGATTTACAATTGCGTTGAGTAAAGACCTAGAATACACTTAAGCGTATGTTAGATGTGATAGTGGGTATGACGGCTATCATGAAACACATCTAATAGTCGCTGTGTATTCTGAACATGTTCCTAGTCGATTGGGCCGTCAAAATGAGGATAAGGCCGCCCGAGTTCGAGACTAGTATCTGCGATGCGAAGTACCATGTTTCATTGGTAGGGAACATTGTGATGTTCTGAGCATGCAGATAGATAGTGACCTGGTGATCTATCGAACTACCCTTCTTCGGACTTTCCAAGTGGTTACCATTTGTCGAGTGGATAAGTCCGAGGTCTTGGTTGTACTGATTAGTCCTCACGACTCGAAACGTCATTGAGACTCTACATGATAGGCGTCTCACTTTGACCCGTTTGCCGACTCACTTGGGGTCATAAGGCGTCGGGATTGGGTGAGACCCCGATGCATGTAGGAGTCGATGCATCGTTGTCGAGGATTCACCGCTCGCAGACAGGCGTGGAAATCCTATGCTATCTGAGGGGATAATAGTGTATAAATCTTTGGCCAGAGTACTACAAGTGTTTTAGGTAAATGTGTTTACCTAGTTACACTCGTGATGTCACTATTCGATCTCCAAGATGCATGCATAGCTATCGGATCTATAGCGACTCTCGATTTACCAATGGTCGTTGATCTGATCGGGATATATGGATTGAAAGGACCGTACTGTACGCTAACCACGACCAACTGGTTCTTGCAGACACTGTCAGTGATACCTAGGGGATCATGGGGCGATGTTGCTAGACGCTTTACCATGGTCCGATGGGCAAGTCCGGAATTGTGATTCCGGAACCGCAATGGTTGTGGGCCCACAGCTAGCTGTATCCCTGAACCATTGAGGGTCACACAAGTACTGGATTCGAGATTCTCGCACGGATACTCAACTCAATGTGTTGAGCATACAAAGAGGATTTTGGGAGTGCGACTTCCCAAAAGTCAACAAAGGTCAAATCGTGATTTGCCGATGTTGAGGGGCAAAACGGTCATTCTGCAATTTAGGGTTAGATGATCTGAAAAATTGTTTTTCACATCATGACATTCAGTTTTGGAAACTGAGTCGATCGGTCCGATCTGATCAGCGATCGGAGTTACGATGAAGTCGCAGTGATGGATATCGTCATTTAGACCCGGGCCCGTTGGGCCGGTCCAAGTCCATCATTAAGTCTATTTAATTAGACTTAATAACTTCATTGTATATATGACATTACACAACTTAACCTAACCCTAAGCACAAATTAGCCGCCTCCCCTCCTCTCCACATACGCCGCCCGCCGCCGCCGCCGCCGCCCGTCTTCGCCGGAAAATTGCTTTCGGCCAATTCGACGAAGAGAATCCGTTCTTGCTGATCTCGTCAGTCCTTCTAGTGCAGGCTGACGAAGGAGTCTCGTTTCTGGTCGTGGACCGGATTGGCGATATCTACCGCAATCTACCGAGAAGAGCCGACGTTATTGTAACTACGGTTGGAGCCAGGCACAAGTGCCAGTAAGGTAGTGGTTTTGAACACCCTATGTATGATGATAATTGTTATTGAATTTTTCGTATTGATCGTCTCCCGGCTGTATTTCTTTGTTCTTCCGCTGCCTCGCCGGGGGGCGGATCCGGATCCCCAACAGTGGTATCAGAGCCAGTATTTTTCGGATCTGATCATACGAATTGCCTGAATTGTATCTAAATCTTGAAATTTCAGATTGAATCAAAAACTTTCAGAACAGCCGGCCGCCGCCGTGTGCGGCGGCGCTCCCCATCTTCCCGCGCGCATGAACGCGCACGCTAGAGTGCTGGTCGCGCGATGGGGCCGCGCATGTTGCACGGCCGGAGGATGCTGTTGCGCGCAAATTGTTGGCTGGACGGAGGCTGGGCGATGCGATCTTGTGCGCCACCGCGCGCGATGGCCAATTGTCTTGCGCTGGAGGTTGCGCGACTTGGCCGGCCGTTGCAAGCGTGGAGGCGCGACTGAACGCGCACTGGCCGAGAGGAAGGCTGCTGTTTCGTGCGTCGATGGCTGGGCGTCGTCGTGTGTCGATGGCGCACGCTCGGATATCAGCCCTGAGGAGCTGATTACGCTTAACCAATGGCGTGACGATGAGGTTAAAGCTCGGTGCTATGTGATGGCATCGATGTCCAACGAAATGCAACGGCGCTTTGAGAAGACAAAGTATGCCTCTGCCATACTTTTTCATCTCAAGGAACTGTACGGGGAGAACTCTCGACATGAGAGGTTCACGGCTGTCAAGGAGCTGATGACGAGCCGCATGCGCGATGCAGCATAAAATCGTAAATAAATCATAAAAGATGGCATGTAATCATCTAAAATTATTTCCCCCTAGTCATGCACTCATCCTCACGTACTCTGGATTTTGGGGCGTTACAATCTCCCCCTATAGAAATTTCGTCCCCGAAATTAAGTTACGTACCGATAGCACGTCTAGGAGGCATAAAATGCACACCAAAACCTTATCACGTAAATCTAAGTGCATGACTAAGCGTCTAATTCTTAAACTCCTAAGGTCGAAACTCATGCAGGACAAAAACATGCAACATGCAAACATAAACATAAATCATAAAAGAGCAAAACTCACAGACTGGTAGTGCGACTTCCGAGCTCCACGCAGCAGGCTAGTACCCCACCCGAACCTGGCTCTGATACCAACTGAAACGACATGCAAACATAAACATAAATCATAAAAGAGCAAAACTCACAGACTGGTAGTGCGACTTCCGAGCTCCACGCAGCAGGCTAGTACCCCACCCGAACCTGGCTCTGATACCAACTGAAACGAACCAGACTCTAGAATTTTTTTAAAAACATATGCGGAATATATAAACTTAAAGTGTGGCTCGTTCCCTTTTTAAAACGTTTCTAAATCATTTTCTCAACCATACATCAAACATAAATAAAGGAATATTTAAAAACGTTAAAACATCCATACGGTATAAAAATCACTGAGTAAAAATATTGAAAATGAACATGTTTAAAACTAACATCTGAAAGGTGAATCATAAGAGAAGTGAATCATGAAGGCGGTCTGGGGTACTGTTGCAGCTGGCGCTCAGAGGTCCTAGCAGCCAGTCGGGGTAAACTCAGCAGCATCATCACCTGCACCATTTAAACCTAGTGAGCCTAGATGCTCAGCATGCTCTATCTTGTATCATAACAAAGTTCATACTAATAAATTCGCAAGCAAACACATACTTGTACTAATAATGTTAAAACATGAATACGTGCATGATCTTAAAACATTGCTTTATACAGTTCATATCATAGCATAACATATAACGTATATAAGCCATGGCATAGCATAACATGAAAAACGTATGAGTCGTATCCTGAAGTGTGGACCATATTCGATTGATCAATCTATAAACCAACGTACGCGACGGTGTGGTTCACCCAACCTTACCTCGGGATCCCTATATGTCACACCTCTATGCTGCCACTTCACCATGCCATGAACTCATGGATCCATAAGCTCGTAATACATGGAAACAGGAGTTCAACGGGCCCGGTATCCCGCATCCCCCCATCATAAGTTGACATAAATCATTCATTTTGTCTTTTAAAAGAACATGTCTTCAACATTCCATAAAATATTCATGATGCATGCATTTCGTAAAATTATGCAAGTTTAAAAGCTTAGCCCGCTAATGTATATTTAATAATTTCCTTTAAAACATTTACGTGCATATCATACTACATATATGATTAAATATACATTCACGGGCTTCTACATTTTTTATTTCGATCAAGGACTGGTTCAGGAGCCTGGCCCACTACTTCTAGACTCAAACTCAACCTTGACTTAAGAGTTCCTCTTTAAAATTCCTTAAAACATTCAATTTTGATTAATTGTCAACTCAATTTTGACTTTTAAAATCAAAGGACTAATTTTGTGAGACCCGAAAGTTTACTTAGATTAATTGAGTTACTTAATCGGGTTTTAGCATAGACCATATTTGGCTTGAACAGATCTGGAATGAGCCAGCCGTGAGTTAGTACGTTTGGCTTACTTATCGGGTTTTTATTAGTCCTTGAATCAGATCTGTAGAGTTGGAGAATTTCCACTGGAACTGATTAGATGTGAGTGTTGGTCAGCGCTGGGTGATCACATTCAGTTGTGGAGATGGAATCTGGAATCGCTAGAAAGATTTGAGTACGTTAGCGTGTTTCTGTAGCGAGTAGCTAAACTACGTCGTTTGGATTAGTTGGAACGACAACGTTTCGTTTAACGAGCGTTAGCCTTCAAATTCGACGGGATCTGAGTTGTTGCGAATGCGACGCCGTTTGCTGCTTAGCGGTGTGATTCAGATCTTAATTGTGTTGGTTTTCAGGTTTGAGTAGTGGGTGATGTGTCCAAATGCGAGTGTGGACTCTGTGACGTTGTTTGGTAAGTCAGGATCTGTTTTGGCGTAGAGTCAGATCTGATGTGAGATTCAGATCCGAGCGGAAAATCCAGTTTTGAGACTTAAGTGTCGGTGGGTTCTGTTCTTCAGATTTGAGCAGATTTGACCATTATATAGAGAACCTTGCCTTCGTTCTTTATTATTTAACTTCGACACTTTAGAATATTTCCCGATAGAGAATCCTGCTGCGATACCCTAGCTACTGTTCACCGAACATTATCTTCACCGATTGCCGATGGTAGATAGCTCCGACTGAAGTAAGAGTGGTAGCGCTGAATTCTTCTTGCTAAGACGCTTCGTTTGGTGTTTCTTTTGAAGACTTGGGAGGAGCTGGAGGTGGATCGCGAAGACATCTCCCTTCTGTAGTCTGTTAGCATAAGAGTCGGATTTCTTCTGCCGATCAGGTAGCTTGCTGGGTAAGCGTTAAGATCCTACCTTGTGCTTTGTTTAGAGCCTTCTGTTGTGTTAGAAGGGTAGGATAGCGCTGGTTGAGTGCGTAACTCCCAGATTTGTAGTATCTGTGCTTTTGGTCCCTGAGTTAGCGTTGTGTTTTGCTTAGTAGGTTTCAGATCTGTGTTGCTCGGGACTTTGTTGTTGTAATTATATCTGAGTTTGTAGTATCTGTGCTTTTGGTCCCTGAGTTAGCGTTGTGTTTTGCTTAGTAGGTTTCAGATCTGTGTTGCTCGGGACTTTGTTGTTGTAATTATATCTGAGAAGAATTGAGGTATGAATGTGAGCTTGTTTTACAGCTTTGGATTGAGCATGGGTGATTATGCTTGCTGTTGTGTATGCCTTGCATTGTTATATATGTTCTGTGTTGGACATTTTATCTGTTGCATACACGCATTTGTCATATTGAGCTGAGATCTTCCTTGTCGTGCCTTGTTTATTGATCTGTGCGTACCAGGATGCTTGTTTAGAGGCCGAGCGGGTAACTCCGTCACCCTCATCTCCCTGGTGGGATCTGTTAGTCACTATGAGCGGAGTGGGTAGCTCCCACACCTCTTGAGTTGGGCAACAGCAGGTTGAGCTGTGTTTTGCATCTGGTGCCGTGTGTTGAGACGAGTGGGTAGATCCCATACACTCACACACTCGGTGGCCACTGCTAATCAATTGTATCTGTTCTTGATCAGCTTTGAGATTCTGGCTCCCTGCCATTGGTTGTAGCCTTCCGTCTGTACTCAGCTGTTCATGCATAGCATTTGCATATCATCCATTGCTTTCCATTTGCTGTTTTTCTGTTGCTCTCCGTACTGGGGTTTGACCCCATGTCCCTCTGGGGCTTGGTTTGTTTGTTTGCCTGTTTGTTGTTCAGGTTACCATGGTTACTCAGGTGGTCGTGGAGTTGACCCGACTGGTAGTGCCCCAGGAGGTGGTTAGAGTGTCCCACTTAGTGTAGTATATTATATATACAGTACTGTTAGCCGGGAGATGCCCTGTGCTTTGTTGTATCCAGTGGTACTCAGGTGTTCTTGTATTTTGCTACATGTTGTACTGTTGTACTGAGTGACTGTAAATTGGGATATTTCGAGTATTGTTGTATTTTGAATTATGTTAGCTTTCCGTCAGGCCAAAAACGAAAATTTTAACCACTATTTTATTGCTTCCGCTACTGTTTGCGTGCTTTAACTATGTGTTTGTGCACGAGGTCTGACAAATTTTGACTAATTTTAAATCAATTTTGACTTAAACTCAATTTTAATCAATTTTGACTTAAAAGAGGATAACTTCAACAATTTTGACCCGAAGACCAATTTTGACCAAAAAGATCGATTTTGACCAAATGAAAATCAAATAGCCAAATTTGGACTCACCTAAAATTCCAAAGACTCCAATTTTCACTAAAAACTTAAAAATAAACATCAACTCCAATTATTTTAAAAGTTTGACTCAAATTAAAACCTTTGAATATTTTCTTTGAAATTGGACCTTCGACTTAAAAATTAAAATAACAGGTCCATAATAAAATAACTCGGGTCAACTCTAAAATATTTTGACTCGAGACTCGATAAACCAACCCCGGTCCAACAGAACCAACCGGTGCAGCCGAACCGGCCGGCATATGCAAAGGAGGACCTAGCCCAAGCGCCACCCTAGCGCCATACCCGAGAAGAGACCAATCACCCACTTCATTCTCCCTGCTCCGACCACCACTGGCCGGAGCCCCACCGGCTGGACCTCCAGTCCGGCCGGTTCCAATGGGACCAACATGGCCCCAACCATGGAGCATAACACACGCACGAGGGCTGGGAACACGCGACATGCCCACGGCGCAAGGCGATGCACCACCCTTGTATTGTTGTTGGTCCAGCCATGGATTTGCCACGAACCAGCCATCGAATCCTGACCTTGGATGTTGCTAGACCACCCTAGGATCCCCATGGACTTCCTAGAATCGAGCCACAGCCCCCAAGAGCAGCCCCTTATCCGAAGAAATTCATGCAACAAATAGAAACGTAGTGAAACTTCATGTGATATGCATGGATCTCAATTAAGGATGCATAGATCTGAATAGAACACAAACAATTCATGCATAATTTCATTAAAATAGCTTAATACGGCTTAAATGGTGAGAAAACTAAAATATATTACATGCCTGGCTTGGAGAAAAGGTAGAACTGCGAATTACCGACGTGTGGGACGCGAGATCGGGGCACGATCGCCTTTGAATCGCCAAGGATCTGAAATTTTCGAAGGTGATGTTTGAGGGGAGGAGAGGACGGCTGCTAGGGGATGAGGAGGCTAGGTTTTTGATTAATTTGAGTTATGAATGTTGGGGATTCGGATCCGCCCACCGGCGAGGCAGCGGAAGAACAAAGAAATACAGCCGGGAGACGATCAATACGAAAAATTCAATAACAATTATCGTCATACATAGGGTGTTCAAAACCACTACCTTACTGGCACTTGTGCCTGGCTCCAACCGTAGTTACAATAACGTCGGCTCTTCTCGGTAGATTGCGGTAGATATCGCCAATCCGGTCCACGACCAGAAACAAGACTCCTTCGTCAGCCTGCACTAGAAGGACTGACGAGATCAGCACGAACGGATTCTCCTCGTCGAATTGGTCGGAAACAATTTTCCGGCGAAGACGGGCGGCGGCGGCGGCGGCGCACGGCGGGCGGCGGCGGCGCACGGCGGGCGGCGGCGGCGGCGTATGTGGAGAGAGGGGGAGGCGGGGGGGGCTAGGGGTTTGTGGTTTAGTCAACACCTTGCCTTTGAGTGTAACCTTTCGCGACCAGTCGTGCCTTGTAGGTCATTACCTTACCATCAGGCCAAGTTTCCTCTTGTATACCCATTTGCACCCAATAGGAACGATTCCTTCGGGAGGGTTAACGAGAGTCCAAACTTGGTTAGCATGCATTGAGTCAAACTCAGACTGCATTGCTTCAAGCCATAAGTTAGATTCAGCATCGGAAATTGCCTCCTTGAAAGTTCTTGGATCAGATCCAACAACTTGATCACCTTGATCATCTTCAAGGAGAAAACCATATCTCTCAGGAGCCCTAGGAATCCTTTCGGATCTCCTAGGTGCGACCATATCTGGTAATGGCTCTGTAGGTGCAAGAGACTCACCTGGTACTTCGATTGGATCTCGAACCTCTTCGAGTTCTACTATTTTGCCCTTTCTATCAAGTAGAAATTCCCTTTCCATAAAGGTGGCATTCCTAGAGACAAACACTTTTGTCTCGCTGGGATAGTAGAAATAGTATCCAATGGAATTCTTTGGATACCCAATGAAGTAGCATAAGATGGATCTCGTATCCAGCTTATCTCCCACTGTTTGCTTCACATAAGCAGGACATCCCCAAATCCTCATAAATGAGTACTTGGGTGGTTTGCCCATCCATATCTCATACGGAGTCTTATCCACTGCCTTGGTGTGGACATTGTTCAACAACATTACCGCCGTTTCGAGCGCATAGCCCAAAAACGAGGTAGGAAGCTCATTGAAACTCATCATAGATCGAACCATGTCCAACAAGGTCCGATTACGACGCTCCGCTACACCATTGAGCTGTGGTGTGGTCGGAGGGGTCCACCGTGAGAGAATCCCATTCTCCCTCAGATAGTCGTGAAACTCAGTACTTAAGTATTCACCACCTCGATCAGATCGAAGTGCCTTAATACTTTTGCCTAACTGATTTTCTACTTCAGCCTTGAATTCCTTGAACTTTTCAAAGGATTCAGACTTGTACTTCATCAAGTGCAAGTACCCGTACCTAGAGTAATCATCGGTAAAGGTGATGAAGTATGTGTGACCGTATTTAGTACCAATACTAAACGGGCCGCACACATCAGTATGGATCAAATCCAATAGGCCTTGGGCACGTTCACCCTTGCCCTTGAAGGGTTGCTTGGTCATTTTTACTTTCAGACATGATTCACAAGTTGGTAGGGAGTTTATGTCTGACAGATCAAACAACTCACTCCTAACTAGCTTGTTCATCCTGCTTAGGGAAATGTGACCTAGCCTAGCGTGCCAAAGTTGTGCTGGGTTCAAGTTATCGTGTTTCCGTTTAATTGTTGTTGTGTGTGTTTCGACATCGCGAGTTGGAACTTCTTTTAGTTTTAAGGTGTACAAATCGTTTACGCGTTCCCCACCGGGTCGTGCGCACCAGCGGCGCCATCGCGCGACGCGCTCGCGCGGCCAGCTTGCGTCCAGCGCGCGCATCTCGTGCAGCAAGCAACGTGCGTCGGCCGGCAAGCTTCGCGCACACCAGCGGCCACCATCGCGCATGGAGCGTCGGCCTGAAGCGCGACCATCGTGCAATTCCTCCGCATCCAGCAGAGCGCAACATCGCGCAAGCCTCACGCAAACCTTGGCCGGCGACGTGCGACAATCGCACGTGGATTAGCGGCCACGAGTCGGCGGCAGTGCGCAACGGGTGCACAGCCCTATCGCAGGGCTTCGCACGCGCTCGCGCATGCTTGTAGGCGCCGTCGCACGCGGCGGCCGGAGGTTTGAGACGCCAAAAATTTCAGTTTTTTGATTCTGAAAAATAAGATGTTAGATACAATTAGGCATAATCGTATGATCAGATCCGAGAAACTCTGGCTCTGATACCACTGTAGGGGATCCGGATCCACCCCCCGGCGAGGCAGCGGAAGAACATAGAATAAACAGCCGGGAGACGATCAATACAAAAAATTCAATAACAGTTATCGACATACATAGGGGGTTCAAAGCCACTACCTTGCTGGCACTTGTGCCTGGCTCCAACCGTAGTTACAATAACGTCGGCTCTTCTCGGTAGACTGCGGTAGATATCGCCAATCCGGTCCACGACCAGAAACGAGACTCCTTCGTTAGCCTGCACTAGAAGGACTGATGAGATCAGCACGAACGGATTCTCCTCGTCGAATTGGCCGGAACGAATTCCGGCAACTCGAGGCGGCGGCGGTTTGTGGGAGGAGAGGGAGAGGCGGCTATGCACTTAGGGTTAGGGTTAATGAGAGTGTTGTTTTTAATCAAGTCTCTTAATTCTATATAAATAGATTAAGTGTTGGACTTGGACCGGCCCAACGGGCCCGGGTCCAACAATGAACATTCAGTTCATCTCCACCACCGAGACTTCATCGTAACTCCGATCGCCGATCAGATCGGACGGATCGACTCAGTTTCCGAAACTGAATAATATGATCTGAAAAACCGTTTTTCAGAACCCCAGTGCA
The DNA here is from genome assembly GCA_001598015.1 of Dorcoceras hygrometricum. NCBI lineage: Eukaryota > Viridiplantae > Streptophyta > Magnoliopsida > Lamiales > Gesneriaceae > Dorcoceras > Dorcoceras hygrometricum. Next base: position 214,409 of record KQ993825.1, on the reverse strand, counting down.
AAATGACCGTTTTGCCCCTCAACAGCGGGAAACCCCGGTTTGACCACTGTTGACTTTTAGGAAGTCGCACTTCCCGAAATCCTCTTCTCGTGCTCAACACATTGAGCTGAGAACAATGAACATTCAGTTCATCTCCACCACCGAGACTTCATCGTAACTCCGATCGCCGATCAGATCGGACGGATCGACTCAGTTTCCGAAACTGAATAATATGATCTGAAAAACCGTTTTTCAGAACCCCAGTGCAAAATGACCGTTTTGCCCCTCAACAGCGGGAAACCCCGGTTTGACCACTGTTGACTTTTAGGAAGTCGCACTTCCCGAAATCCTCTTCTCGTGCTCAACACATTGAGCTGAGTATTCGTGCGAGAATCTTGAATCTAGTATTTGTGTGACCCTCAATGGTTCAGGGATACAGCTAGCCGTGGGCCCACAACCATTGTGGCTCCGGAATCACAATTCTGGACCTGCCCAACGGATCATGGTAAAGCGTCTAGCAACATCGCCCCATGATCCCCTAGGTATCACTGATAGTGCCTGCAAGAACCAGTTGGTCGTGGTTAGCGTACAGTACGATCCTTTCAATGCATATATCCCGATCAGATCAACGACCATTGGTAAATCGAGAGTCGCTATAGATCCGATAGCTATGCATTCATCTTGGAGATCGAATAGTGACATCGCGAGTGTAACTAGGTAAACACATTTACCTAAAACACTTCTAGTACTCTGGCCAGATATTTATACACTATTATCCCCTCAGATAACATAGGATATCCACGCATGTCTGCAAGCGGTGAATCCTCGACAACGATGGATCGACTCCTACATGCATCGGGGTCTCACCCAATCCCGACGCCTTATGACCCCAAGTGAGTCGGCAAACGGGTCAAAGTGAGACGTCTATCATGTAGAGTCTCAATGACGTTTCGAGTCGTGAGGACTAATAAGTACAACCAAGACATCGGACTTATCCACTCGACAAATGGTAACCACTTGGAAAGTCTGAACGAGGGTAGTTCGATAGATCACCAAGTCACTATCTGTCTGCATGCTCAGAACATCACAATGTTCCCTACCAATGAAACATGGTACTTCGCATCGCAGATACTAGTCTCGAACTCGGGCGGCCTTATCCTCATTTTGACGGCCCAATCGACTAGGAACATGTTCAGAATACACAGTGACAATTAGATGTGTTTCATGATAGCCGTCATATCCACTATCACATCTAACATACACTTAAGTGCATTCTAGGTCTTTACTCAACGCAATTGTAAATCATTACACACATAATGAAAGTAAAGAACGCCATATAAGTAAATGCGAATATCATATATAAAGACTGTTTGTACAAGAGTCTATAAAACCCACACGCCACAAGTTGGCTAGTTGGGCATCTACTCTAACAGATACCGGGCCCGTTGAACTCCTGTTTCCATGTATTACGAGCTTATGGATCCATGTGTTCACGGCATGGTGAAGTGGCAGCATAGAGGTGTGACATATAGGGATCCCGAGGTAAGGTAGGGTGAACCACATCGCCGTGTACGTTGGTTTATAGAATGATCAATCGAATATGGTCCACACTTCAGGATACGACTCATACGTTTTTCATGTTATGCTATGCCATGCCTTATATACGTTATATGTTATGCTATGATATGAACTGTATGAAGCAATGCTTTAATATCATGCACGCATTCATGTTTTAACTTTATTTTATTACAAGTATGTGCTTGCATGCGACTTTATTAGTGAAACGAACCAGACTCTAGAAATTTTTTTTTTTAAACATGTGCGGAAGCAAACATAAACTTAAAGTATGGCTCGTTCCTTTCTAAAATATTTCTAAATCATTTTGTCAAAAATACTTTAAACATAGATAAAGGAATATTTAAAATGTTGAAACATTCAAGCGAAATAAATTCACTGAGTAAAAATGCTGAAAGTAAACATGTTTAAAAACCAATATCTAAAATTGCATCATGACAGACTAAAAACATGAAGGCGGTCACGGGGTACTGCTGCAACAGGCGCTCAGACGTCCTCACCGCCAGTCGGGATAAACACATCGGCATGGTCATCATCTGCACCATTTAAACCTAGTGAGCCTAGAGACTCAGCATGCTCTATCGTAATATATAACAAGGTACATACTAATAAAATCGCATGCAAGCACATACTTGTAATTAAAATAACGTTAAAGCGTGAATGCGTGCATGATCTTAAAACATTTCATATCATACATTTCATAACGTAACATATCATATAACATATAAGGTATGGCATAGTGTAACCTGAAAAATGTATGAGTCGTATCCGTGAATGTGAGCGGGTGTATGACTGATCAGTCGTAATAAACAACGTACGTAGTGGTGTGGTTCACCCCGATATCACACGAGGATCATCATATGTCACACCTCCTATAATTTCCATTCAGCATGTCATGATCACATGGATCCAAGGCCCTATAATCACCTAAAAACAGGTCACACCTCCTATAATTTCCATTCAGCATGTCATGATCACATGGATCCAAGGCCCTATAATCACCTAAAAACAGGGGATCCCCGGGCCCGGCTACCCGGCTAAACTCCCATCGTAGACTTTGCCATATCACTTCAATCCCTCGGGTTTTAACTTAAAAAAAACATGCCTGATCATTTCATAAAATATCATGATGCGTGAATTTCTTAAAATCATGTAATTTAAAACTTAGCCCGTTAATGTATATTTAATCATTTTCTTGAAAACTTTTACGTACATAAAATACTACATATATAATTAAATATACACTTACGGGCTACATTTTTATATTTCGGTCAAGGATTGATTTCGGCGCTAGGCTCACCACTTGTAGACCACACATCGCTCTAAACTCAGCCGATGAAACGAATGTTCACCGCTTTTTCCCATTTTTGCCCATTTTCTTTAAATTTTTTGATTTCTTAAAATCAAGACTAAAACGGACTAATTAAAATCAATTTTGACTTCTAAAAATCAATTTGGGACTTATTAAAATCGATTTGACTTTTAAAATCAATTTGAGACCTATTAAAATCGATTTAGACTTTTAAAATCAATTTAAATCAATTTTGACCTCGAAAGCCGATTTTGACCAAAAGATCGATTTTGAAATCCGAAAAGTCGATTTTAAATCCAATAAAACACCAAAGGCCCTAATTTTTACTAAAAACTTAAAATTAAACCTAACTTAAATTATTTAAAAAGGTTTGACTCAATTTTGACCTTCTGGCTATTTTCTTTAAAATTGGACCTTTGACACATTAATTAAAATAACAGATCCATAATTAAAATAACTTGACCCCATTTTAAAATATTTGACTCGAGACTCGATGAACCGATCCGGTCCAACCGAACCAGCCGGTTCAATTGAACCGAACCCATCCATCAAAACCCTACACACACAAACCCATGCACACCATGCACGCCGCCGCAAGCCTCACCCACGACAACCACTTCCAGCCTTTCGTGATCCCTGATCCGGCCACCATGGCTGGAGCCCATCCGGATAGACCACCCCCAGGTCCAGCAGATTCCAACGATACCAGCCACTGCCCCAACCGAGGTCTACAGTGCATGCACGGTGGATGACAAGGAGGCTGCTCACCCACGCGGCGCACCAGCGACTCCCCCTCGACCAGCGCTGTTTTTGGCTCGAATCATGTGAGGATTGAGAAATTCGAATCGTGATTAATCAGTTTCGTAGGATTAGTCATGGGATTTTGAGTTGTCGAATTTCTCTAAGTGTTAGAAATCAGCCGCAGCGCTAGTATAAGAAGCAGACGTAGCGAATTTTGGCGAAGTCTGTCAGCAGCAAGCTCCTGTAGCGAAAGTCAACGCGGGGTCAATAGTACTGTAGCTCGCGTCTGGTGAATTTTTGAAATCATTAGAGATGACGTGAGCGTGACGTCTTGTGTTGCGTCTGGCAGTAGTTGCGCTTGTGATGGTTGCTGCTGGCAGCAGGCGTGCAATTGTGAGAGTGATCGAGGAAGCGACACGTGTTTGGTTTGAAGAACCAGTCGTTGATGAGAAGCGATGTCGTTTGATTAAGTGGAAATGCTGCGTTTTGAGTTTTGCGTCTGGTACCAGTAGCGAGGTATCTGCTGCATTGTTAAATCCAGTCGCGAGGTATCTGTTGGCAGATAGGATGACGTAGGACATGCGACGTCGTTTTGTTGGTTACGCTTGCGTCTGGGTTGTTTTAAGAGATATCTGTTGTCAGCTAGTGGAGCGCTACGGCGTCGTTTTTTTTAGTTGGAACGATGTCGTTTTGGTATTGCTTTGGTACTATGTTGCGCCTGGTTTTGTTGTGGGCAACGACTGGTTTCTATTGACAGATATCTACTGTTCCCGTCGTCTGGTTTTTTTGCGAACAGTAACTGTTGGATTTAAGGGTTATTTATAGAGGTTTTTATCGACACTTAGAATTATTTTGAACCCGATATTTCTTATCTCTATCTTCAAACCCTCGTTAGCTACTGTTCACCGTGACTTAATTCCCGCCGATTGCCGTTGTTCTCCGCCGATGATTTGAGCGATTTTGGTGGCGCTGGAATCTCTGTGACTTGCTCTTTCGATTGTTACCCACTTGAAGCTGTGTAACGACTTTGGAGAAGATCGTGAAGCTGCTGATTTCTTCGTACAGTGGAAACCGATAGTTATTCCGCTAGTTCCAGTTGTTGGGTAAGAAATTCCTACCGTTCTAAGCTTAGTATTAGATGCTAGTACTTTGTTTAGAAGTAGAACCGGAGTTAGGTTCTTGATCGTAGGAATTGCTACTGAGAAGTTCTGATTCGAACTAGACATGAGTTGATTGTTGAGTTTCCTTAACAGATTTGAGGTTCTGGTCAGCTTCTGTCGTGGTTGAGGATATCAGGTGAAAGCTGGTTTGCATTGTTGGTATTGCCATGCCTTTGAAGAATCTGTTGAGGTAGAATTCAGTTGATTGAAGGTACGAATTGAGCAGTTCGTAACAGCTTTGAGCATGGCTATAATTCGGGTTATGAATTGCTGCTATGTGGTTACGTGAGGCAAGCATGATGAATTGATTGATTATATGTCTTTTTTCATGTACTGTGATTTGTATGCATTCGAATTAAATAGTATGCATTTTGAATTGAATATTGATTGGCATACATGCATACATCTTGAGCCTGATTGACAGATTGATTGATGACCCGATTGAAAGCCATGTTGTGACTGGCCGACTGATGAGTTGTGCCTGAAAAGTCCAACTATCATCGGAGTGGTGACTACCGGATTCGAGTGTCTACCACCGAGCTGTGATGAGCTGACGGGCTCCGAAGATCACGGACCGATGATTTCCCCAGTTGATATACCGTGCGGGTATAGAGGCTGATTGAGATGATTGCCAGTTGATACACTGGTCAAGCTATCCGACCCTTGATAGCCCTCATGCATTTCATAGCATCGATTATAGCATGTTGCATGACTAGCTGTTTTGATAGCTCTTCGTACTGAGGCTTGACCTCGTATTTGTTTTCCAGCTTTGTGTTGTTTGGGTCTGTGTTACCCATTTGCAGGATCTTCAGGTAACCAAGCTGGACAGAGTGGAGGTTCAGCTGGTCGACCCCCGTTTTCTTGAGTCCCAGTCTATTTATGATATGTATTGAACAGGGGGATGCCCTGTGTTTTATTGTATTTGGGGATCTGTATTTTGAATTGAATATTGTTGTTACCTGATTGTTGGAGTTTGAGTTAACTCTTATTTTGATTATGAATATTTTGAATGATGTTTTAAGTTCAGGCCCAATTATATTTCGAAAATTTTTAAGCCCGATTTTACGCTTCCGTGATTATGTGCTTATTGTGCTATTATCTTTGAGTGATTAGCACGGGGCATGACAAATCAGCCTATGACTCGACGTCTAGGGACCATCATAAGACCACTAAGGATCACCCTCAAGCCCCTGGAACACCCCTGGACCGAAGCTACACAACTTGGGATCGAAAATCATGTTAGAAAGTGGGGTGTATGCATGATCTGAAAATGCACAGCATGCATCTCAATAAATCTCATTCAAACAGGCCATAAATCTTTAAAAACGAGTCTAAGATAGTTTAAATGGTGAGAAAATGGATTGATATAACATGCCTGGGTTGAAGAAGACGTAGATCTGCGAGGTACGGACGTTGTAGATGCGAGATCGGGGCGCAACCGGCTTTGGATCGTCAACTCCTTCAATGGCTGTATAATTTCGAATTTTTGTGTGTGCAAAGAGTGAAGAGGACGGCTGGTGCAAGTATTGGAGGCTATTTTTGTGTAATTTGTGTTTAAGAAAATCATGAATGTGCCTATAATGACCCCTATGGCTTTAATTAAGAAAATACTGGTTTACCCTTTTAATTAAATTAAAAGGTGTTTAAAACCCATACTTGGGCTTTAATGGTTATAAAATTTTGAAATCTAGGTCTCATCATAATTTAAAATGCCTTAAAACTCAATATACCAGCCCGTATAGGTGAAAAACGGGTTCCCCTCCAAAATAGTTATACAAATCCTAATTTCCAAAAATATTTGCTTAAACTAAAATAATTTCATTCTTAAAATCCCATAACTTAAAAATCTCAAAATCATTTTCATTCCGGTCGACCCTATTTTCGTCCACACGTCTGTAGCTCAAGCAGGCTGAAAAATACCACTTGCATATCATGCAGTATAAAATCATAAATAATTCACATAATAAGGCATGAAATCATCTAAAAATATTTTCCCCCTAGTCATGCACTCATTTCTACGTAGTCAGGAAATTCTAGGCGTTACAACTCTCCCCCCCTTATAGAAATTTCATCCCCAAATTGAGTACGTATCGAATAACTCCGGGTAGCGCGTCCGCATATCAGCCTCAGTCTCCCAGGTGGCTTCATCCTCCGAGTGATTCAGCCACCGGACCTTGACCATCGGAATTCTCCGTGCTCTCAAACTACACTCCTCCCTAGCTAGAATCTGCACAGGTCGCTCCTCAAACGATAAATCTGGTGCCAACTGGAGCGGCTCAAAATCCAACACATGAGATGGGTTCGGAATGTACTTCCACAGCATTGAGATATGGAAGACATTATGCGCTGCTGACAGACTGGGTGGTAACGCTACTCGATAAGCCAGAGTACCAACCCTCTCCAAAATCTCGAATGGCCCAATAGACCTAGGGCTAAGCTTGCCTCTCCGGCCAAAACCCATCACGCCCTTCATGGGCGATATTCTCACGAATACATGATCTCCCACAGCTAGCTCCAGATCTCGTCGCCTCTGGTCGGCATAACTCTTCTGACGACTCTAGGCTGTCCTCATCCTATCCCGAATCCTCGTCACAACCTGTGCTGTCTGCTGCACTAACTCCGGCTCAGTAAGCACTCTCTCGCCAACCTCGTCCCAGTGTACGGGAGATCTACATCTCCTCCCATACAACGCCTCATACGGAGCCATCCCAATCGACGCCTGAAAGCTGTTTTTTTACGTGAACTCTACCAGCGGTAATCTCGAGTCCCACGTACCCTGAAAATCAATCACACAAGCTCTCAGCAAATCCTCCAAAATCTGAATGACCCTCTCTGATTGTCCGTCTGTCTGCGGATGAAAAGCTGTACTAAACGACAGTCTAGTCCCCAAAGCGGCATATAAGCTCCTCCAGAACGCAGATGTGAATCTGGTGTCTCTGTCCGACAGTATCGAGACTGGTATGCCATGCAGTCTGACCACCTCTCGGATATAAAGCTCTACGTACTACGTCAGGGCGAAAGTAGTCTTCACCGGTAAGAAGTGCGGTGACTTGGTGAGTCTGTCGACAATCACCCATATAGCCATGAACCCTCTGGGACTCCTGGGCAATCCAACTACAAACTCCATAGTGATATGCTCCCACATCCACTAAGGAATAGGAAGTGGCTGCAACAACCCTGCTGGTCGCTGATTCTCCGCCTTGACCTGCTGACAAGTCAGGCACTCAGACATGAATCTCCCTATGTCCTTCTTCATCACTGGCCACCAATACAAGGTCTGCAAATCTCTGTACATCTTCGTACTCCCTGGATGGATGGAGTACGTCGATGCATGAGCCTCAGATAAGATCTCGGCTCTCAAATGCCCCGTGCTCGGCACCAACATACGGCCTCTGAAACGGACTATCCCATCCTCAACTGTATACAGACCTCGTCCTCTATCCTCATCATGCTGCCTCCAGTCCTGTAACTGCTCATCGGAGGCCTGCCCCTCTCTGATCCGCTCTCGAAGAGTCGGCTGAATTGTGAGCGCTGCTAAACTCAGCGCACAGCCTCCTGAATATAGCTCTAGACCATACATCTCTATCTCAGTCTGTAGTGGCCTCTCAACTGACAAACAAGTCACCACTGCAGTCTTCCAGCTCAAAGCATCTGCCACTACATTAGCCTTACCTGGATGGTAGCTAATGTCACAGTCATAATCCTTCACCAACTCTAACCATCTGCACTGCCTCATGTTCAGCTCCTTCTGGGTGAAGAAGTACTTGAGACTCTTGTGGTCTGTGAATATCTGACACTTATCGCCGTACAAATAATGCCTCCAAATCTTCAGCGCAAACACCACTGCAGCAAGCTCCAAATCATGCGTCGGGTAGTTCTGCTCATAACTCTTCAGCTGTCTCGACGCATAAGTAATAACCTTGCCTACCTGCATCAGAACTATCCCCAAACCTCTCAGGGAAGCATCTATGTACACCACAAACTCCTCATGATCTACCTGCATCACTAACACTGGCGCTGAAGTAAGGGCCTCCTTCAGCTGATCAAAGCTCCTCTGACACTCGGGACTCCACACATACTGTTAGAGTAGATGCCCAACTAGCCAACTTGTGGCGTGTGGGTTTTTATTGACTCTTGTACAAACGATCTTTATATATGATATTCGCATTCTATTATATGGCATTCTTTACTTTCATTATGTGTGTAATGATTTACAATTGTGTTGAGTAAAGACCTAGATTACACTAAAGCGTATGTTAGATGTGATAGTGGGTATGACGGCTATCATGAAACACATCTAATAGTCGCTGTGTATTCCTCTCTCTCGACCGCCGCCGCCGCCGCCTTGAGCCGCCGCCGCCGCCGCCCCGTTGTCGCCGGAAATTTGTTTGCCGCCAACTTTTCGAGGAGAATCCGATCGTGCTGATCTCGTCAGGACTTCTAGTGCAGTCTGACGAAGGAGTCTCGGATCTGGTCGTGGACCGGATTGACGAATCTACCGCAATCAACCGAGAAGCGCCGGGTTCTTGAAACACCGGTTGGAGCCAGGCACAAGTGCCAGACAGGTAACTCGTTGAAACACCCTATGTATGTTGATACGTAGAACTGTCTTGATTATTCGTATTGATCGCATCCCGGTAAAAATTTTTGTTCTTCCGCTGCCTGCCGGGGTGCGGATCCGGATCCACCACACATACTTCGCATTCTTCTTGGTCAAGGCTGTCAAGGGCACTGAAATCGAAGAGAAGTCCTTGATAAATTTGTGATAATAACCTGCCAAGCCCAAGAAACTATGAATCTCCGCTGCATTCCTCGTAATCCCCCAGTTGTGCACTGCCTCCACCTTTGATGGGTCCACAGAAATCCCATCTCTCGATACAATATGCCTTAAGAAAGCCACCTGCTACAGCCAAAACTCGCACTTGCTGAACTTTGCATACAATCTATGCTCCCTCAAAGTCTACAAAGCCGTCTGCAAGTGCTGTCTATGCTCCTCCAAGCTCCTCGAATAGATCAGAATATCGTCGATGAACACAATGATGAACTGGTCTAGATACTTCCTGAATACTCTTGTCCTCAGATCCATGAAAATCGCTGGGGCATTCATCAGACCAAAAGGCATCACCAAAAACTCGTAGTGGCCTTAGAGTGTCCTAAAAGAAGTCTTGGACACGTCCTCCTCTCTAACTCTCAGCTGATGGTGGCCAGATCTCAGATCAATCTTCGAGAACACCGAAGCTCCTGCAACTGATCGAACAAATCCTCAATCCTCAAGAGTGGATATTTATTCTTCACTGTGACTCTGTTCAGCTCCCGGTAGTCAATGCACAACCTCATGCTTGTTGGCATACGGTGGCGGATCCGGATCCCACTTCCCGGGGGCGCAGCGGAAAACAAAAATTAGCCCCAAAAAGCGTTCAATACATCAGAATTAATCTACAAACATACATAGGGTGTTCATAGATTGCTACCTTGCTGGCGTCTAGGCGCCTGGCTCCAACCAGATTTACAAGAAAACTGGCTCTTCACGGTAGGCGGCGGTAGATCCTTCAATCAGGTCCACGACCAGATTCAATCTTCCTCCGTCAATCTGCACTAGAAGACTTGACGGATTTGCCACGGACGGAATCACCTCAAAGAGACGATCGGAACAAGTCCGATCACCCTATGGACGGCGGACGGCGGAGCACGGCGGCGCTTGGGGCAGCGCACGGCGGTCGGCCGAGAGGGAGGAAGGGGGGCGGCGCCTTTTGTGTGATGGATGCTAGATTAGCCCCAAAAAGCGTTCAATACATCAGAATTAATCTACAAACATACATAGGGTGTTCATAGATTGCTACCTTGCTGGCGTCTAGGCGCCTGGCTCCAACCAGATTTACAAGAAAACTGGCTCTTCACGGTAGGCGGCGGTAGATCCTTCAATCAGGTCCACGACCAGATTCAATCTTCCTCCGTCAATCTGCACTAGAAGACTTGACGGATTTGCCACGGACGGAATCACCTCAAAGAGACGATCGGAACAAGTCCGATCACCCTATGGACGGCGGACGGCGGAGCACGGCGGCGCTTGGGGCAGCGCACGGCGGTCGGCCGAGAGGGAGGAAGGGGGGCGGCGCCTTTTGTGTGATGGAGGCTAGGTTTAGTTGTGTGATGTGTGATTTATTAGCCCTAGATGTAACTCATATAATTATAAGTTAATCATGGGCTTGAACCGACCCATTGGACTTGGGTTAGGCCCAAGTCCATATGAACATTCGATTCATTTAAATCAATGCGGTTTCATCATAACTCCGATTGACGATCAGATCGGACCGATCGACTCAGTTTCCAAAACTGAATATTATGATGTGAAAAACAATTTTTCAGATTCCTAGTCCAAAATGACAGTTTTGCCCCTCAACAGCGGGAAATCGCTATTTGACCCCTGTTGACTTTTAGGAAGTCGCACTCCCTAAAATCCTCCTCAAGTTCTGAACACATTGAGCTCAGTTTCCATGCGGGAATCACGAATCCAGTACTTGTGTGACCCTCAATGGTTCAGGGATACAGCTAGCCGTGGACCCACAACCATTGTGACTCCGAAATCACAATTTCGGACTTGCCCATCGGATCATGGTAAAGCGCCTAGCAACATCGCCCCATGATCCCCTAGGTATCACTGATAGTGCCTGCAAGAACCAGTTGGTCGTGGTTAGCGTACATTACGGTCCTTTCAACACATATATCCCGATCAGATCAACGACCATTGGTAAATCGAGAGTCGCTAGAGATCCGATAGCTATGCATACATCTTGGAGATCAAATAGTGACATCGCGAGTGTAACTAGGTAAACCCATATACCTAAAACACTTCTAGTACTCTGGCCAGAGATTTATACCCTATTATCCCCTCAGATAGCATAGGATATCCATGCATGAGAGCGAGCGGTGAATCCTCGACAACGAAGCATCGACTCCTACATGCATCGGGATCTCACCCAATCCCGCCGCCTAATGACCCCAAGTGAGTCGGCAAACGGGTCAAAGTGAGACGCCTATCATGTAGAGTCTCAATGACGTAGTCGTGAGGACTAATCAGTACAATCAAGACCTCGGACTTATCCACTCGACAAATGGTAACCACTTGGAAAGTCCGAACGAGGGTAGTTCGATAGATCACCAGGTCACTATCCATCTGCATGCTCAGAACATCACAATGTTCCCTACCAATGAAACATGGTACTTCGCATCACAAATGCTAGTCTCAAGCTCGGGCGGCCTTATCCTCATTTTGACGGCCCAATCGACTAGGAACGAGTTCAGAATACACAGTGACTATTAGATGTGTTTCATGATAGCCGTCATACCCACTATCACATCTAACATACACTATGGTGCATTCTAGGTCTTTATCCAACACAATTGTTAACATTATAATCATAATGCAAATAAAGAACGCCATAAACAAATGCGAATATCATATATAAAGACTGTCGTATACAAGAGTCTATAAAGCCCACACGCCACAAGTTGGCTAGTTGGGCATCTACTCTAACAATGCTACCATCCTTCTTCTTCACAAACAACACTGGCGCGCCCCATGGAGAAAATATAGGGCGTATGAACCCCTTATCAAGAAACTCCTGTATCTGCTCCTTAAGCTCTTTCATCTCAATAGGAGCTAATCGATAAGGTGCCTTAGAGATAGGCACTATCCCTGGCATCAGCTCAATAGAAAACTCCACCTCTCGCTACGGTGGAACTCTCACTACGTTATCAGGAAAGATGTCTGCATAATCTCTGACTACCTCCACATCAGATAGTGAAGGGCCTGCTGAACCTCCAGCAGCGATTACGCTGGCCAAGAATGCCTGACATCCATGCTCAATAAAGGATATGAACCTGGGCTTCCGTTGCCTCCTAGCTGCCTCAAATAAGAAGGCCTCCTGCCCTGGCGGTCTGATAGACACTGTCCTCTGCTGGAAATCAATCACGGCTCCAAACTCTGTCAGCCAATACATGCCTAGGATGAGGTCGAATCCTGTCATCGGCAAAACGACCAAATATGCTCTAACTGCATGGTCCTAAAACGTCATCGTCAGACCCTGCACGACGTTGGTCGTCGTCAACTCCTCTCCTGACTGAACCGTCATGGCGAGAGCTACCCCCAAGCTCTCTGGAATAATTCCCATCCTCTGTGTGAATGCACTTGAAATAAACGAGTGGGTCGCCCCCGAGTCTATCAAAGCGAGTGTAGTGACACCAAGCACACGAATCTTGCCTGAAATAGAAACGTCACACAGGTACGCGTTTACGGTCATACTAAATCCCAAAAGGCAGATTAGATACCTAAAACAGTTCTAAGTTCGCTAGTCCTATCTGTCAAAGTTCTCGAGACAAGTCCTAGAAGATCTAACAGTTCTAATCAGATTTCACTCCTCAGTACCTAGTGGGTCTGTAGTACTCACAAACTCCTTGGGTCCCTGCTTGCGGAACTGCTCAGCCACGTCCTTCTCGTAGACTTCTCAGAACGCTCCGACTGCCTCTCTAGGATCCTGGTGATCCTGGCTAGCATGACCAAGATAGCCCTCTCATAAGGCTTCAACTGCGGAGGTGAGGGAGGAAGAGGTGCATCCTCATCCTGCTGATCTCTGTCATGTCTGGGGGCATACTAATACACCAAAACCTTATCACGTAAATCTAAGTGCATGACTAAGCGTCTATTTTTAAAACTCTAAGGCCAAGACTCATGCAAGGCTAAACATGCAGCATGCTAACATAAACATAAATAATAAAATAATAAAACTCACAGACTGGTAGTGCGACTTTTGAGCTCCATGCAGCAGGCAAGTACCCCATCAGAACCTGGCTCACAAACCAGACTCTAAAATTTTTTTTTTAAAACATGTGCGGAAGCAAACATAAACTTAAAGTATGGCTCGTTCCTTTCTAAAATATTTCTAAATCATTTTCTCAAAAATACTTTAAACATAGATAACGGAATACTTAAAACGTTGAAACATTCAAGCGGAATAAATTCACTGAGTATGAAGGCGGTCACGGGGTACTGCTGCAACAGATGCTCAGACGTCCTCACCGCCAGTCGGGATAAACTCATCGGCAGAGTCATCACCTGCACCATTTAAACCTAGTGAGCCTAGAGGCTCAGTATGCTCTATCGTAATACATAACAAAGTACATACTAATAAAATCGCATGCAAGCACATACTTGTAATTAAAATAACGTTAAAGCGTGAAGGCGTACATGATCTTAAAACATTTCATATCATACATTTCATATCATAACATATCATATAACATATAAGGCATGGCATAGCGTAACCTGAAAAACGTATGAGTCGTATCCGTGAATGTGAGCGGACGTATCACTGATCAGTCGTAATAACCAACGCACGTGGCGGTGTGGTTCACCCCGATATCACACTAGGATCCCTATATGTCACACCTCCTATAATTGCCACTTCAGCATGTCGTGATCACATGGATCCATAGGCCCTATAATCACCTAAAAACAGGGGATCCCCTGGCCCGGCTATCCGGCTAAACTCCTATCGTAGACTTTGCCACATCACTTCAATCCCTCGGGTTTTAACTTAAAAAAAACATGCCTGATCATTTCATAAAATCTCATGATGCGTGAATTTCTTAATGTAATTTAAAACTTAGCCCGTTAATGTATATTTTTAATCATTTCCTTGAAAACGTTTACGTACATAAAATACTACATATATAATTAAATATACACTTACGGGCTTCTACATTTTTCTACTTCGATCAAGGATTGATTCCGGGGCCAGGCTCACCACTTGTAGACCACACATCGCTCTAAACTCGACCGATGAAACGAATGTTCACTGCTTTTTCCTATTTTTTCCCATTTTCTTTAAATTTTTGATTTCTAAAAATCAAGACTAAAATGGACTAATTAAAATCAATTTCGAATTCTGAAAACCAATTTGGGACTTATTAAAATCGATTTTGACTTTTAAAATCAATTTGGGACTTATTAAAATCGATTTTGACTTTTAAATCAATTTAAATCAATTTTGACCTCGAAATCCGATTTTGACCAAAAGACCGATTTTGACCAAATTAAATCCCAAAAGTCGATTTTAACTCCAATAAGACACCAAATGCCCTAATTTTGACCAAAAAATTAAAATTACTCGAAATCCGATTTTGACCAAAAGACCGATTTTGACCAAATTAAATCCCAAAAGTCGATTTTAACTCCAATAAGACACCAAATGCCCTAATTTTGACCAAAAACTTAAAATTAAACCTAACTTAAATTATTTAAAAAGGTTTGACTCAATTTTGACCTTCTGGCTATTTTCTTTAAAATTGGACCTTTGACACATTAATTAAAATAACAGGTCCATAATTAAAATAACTTGACCTCATTTTAAAATATTTGACTCGAGACTCGATGAACAGATCCGATCCAACCGAACCAGCCGGTTCAATTGAACCGAACCCATCCATCAAAACCCTACACACACAAACCCACGCACACCATGCATGGCGCCGCAAGCCTCACTCACGACACCCACTTCCAGCCTTTCATGCTCCCTGATCCGGCTGGACCACCCCCAGGTCGAGCCAGTTCCAATGAGACCAGCCACAGCCCCAACCGAGGTCTACAGTGCACGCACGATGGATGACAAGGAGGCTGCTCACCCGCGCGGCGCACCAGCTACTCCCCCTCGACCAGTGCTGTTTTTGGCTCGAATCAGCCTATGAATCGACGTCTAGGGACCATCATGATGGATCTGGATAACTGATCCAGATCTGAGTTTTTAATTACACAAAACATGTTACTATGTTTCTAATGTTTCTACTTAGCGTGCAGGAAAATATGGGTTACCTGACAGCAGCTGGAGAGCCATAGAGAACGATCCAGATGTTAATCAGACGTGAAGACCAGTGCTTATAAGTAAAGTTCACAGCTAGTTTGGTTCATCACTTAGACGACAGCTGGATTAGCAATGGAGACGTCCAAAGTTGAGTCAGTTGTTCGTAATTAGGCGGAGATCAAATTAGACCATCAGTTGTGATAATCGCTAAAAGAGTCTGAACCAGCTGGAACGATAAGAACCAGCTGGAGCGCTAAGGGGATGATGAACCAGCTACAAGCGCTAAGGTGTACATGGATCAGCTGTTGATGGAAGCCAAAGTGGAGTCTGATCAGACGTTGTTTAGTGAAGTCTGATCAGACTTTGATATCTAGACCAGTTTGTGCATGAAGATGTAATTCAGATACTGTCCAGACGATGTTAATCAGCTGTTGCGCAAACGTATATGAATCAGACTTCGATGGGAAGAGGAATCTAGAATCAGCGATGATGACGTCAGCATTTCTATTGGAGGAAGTTGTGATCAGCAACTATGACGTCAGCAATATCAGCAGTCAACTAGATGGATCAGTGATGATGACGTCAGCAGTGATGTCATCACAATCAGCAGTTGAGCAAAAGATATCAGCATTTGATAAGAGAAGCGCAAGAGATGGAGCGACGTCGTTTAAATCTTAACAGGTAATCCAGACGAGAGCTACAGTAAACCAGTCGTTGGGTAATTCAGATGCTAGCAAAGAAAGAAAATTGAACCAACTGTAGCGCGAAGAAAAGATGGATTCAGCAGTTGAAAAGATGAATCAGCTGACAACAGAAGCTAACAATTGTTACATGAAGAAAGGAAAAAGCTGATAACAGACATTGATCAGGTGCAAGCGAAACAGTTGACGGATTATATTACGAAGAATTACTAATGCTGGATGTCAACTGCTGAGCCTAGTTCAAGTGTTGAAGACGACAAAAAGCCTGCAAAAGAAAAGGACACAAGGACGACTCCCTGTCGGTAATTTACAGAACATCTTTCAACGGGAAGAACTTGTGTCCAACGGATTGAATTTGGACAGAGGCTATTTAAGGGAGAAGATTTGAAGGAAGAAGATTATGATTCCGTGAGAATTAAAAGAAAGAACAAACAGAGGGAAGAAAAACAGGAAGATATAGCAGTCGACCACCATTTAGAGAGAGCTTACTACGAGTGTCGACTGCTGAGTCTTCATCAGCTTTTGTAGAAGCATTTTCCCAGTGTGTGAGATTTATTCTTTAGAGAGTTGAGCGTTCACTGTAAAATCTCACACACACAGATTCATTCGCATATTTTGAGAGATGTGCGTAATTGCTTAGCGAGTGAATCACAAACCATAATCAGATCCCGTCCAAGCACGAAGACGTTAAACTCTGTGTTTGTAGCCTTTCTCACATAGGCGTAAAACAAGTGAGTGACACACAGTTGCGGCTGGTGTGTATTTGTTGAGGATATGAGTTCACCTGGAGCGAGGTTCGGTGACTCATCTTCTAATGGAACCTTCCTGAAGAAGGAAGAAGGGGAGATGTAGGAGATTGAGCTCCGAACTTCCAGAAACAAATATCAGTGTATTGTATTCTGTTATTTATTCCGCATATGCACTTTAATTATTAGCACGCACGCATAACAGATTGCACCCTTGCACGGTCGAACAGATTTCTGTAAACAGAAATCTGTTTGTGTTGAGTTTTAAAATTATGTTTCATTTCTGGTGTTTTCCGCATGTTTTTATTACATACGAGATTTGTCTCCGGTGCTCTATTTAATGTTCAAGAACCTTGAGCTATTGTAGCTCCTTTATAGCAAAATTTTTTATTTATCAGTAGCAGCGCTCGTTTGCAATAATTTCCTATTTCCGGTCCTAACAAATGGTATCATAGCAGGTTGTTCTTGAATGAGCATTTATTTTAAAACGCATGAGCTATCTGTTTTAAAATGTTTTAAGTGCTCTGATGGTATGCGGAAATTATTTCAGCTGCTGATGCTTTGTGTTTCTTTGAGCTTATGTTATAAAAGACAGGGAGAGTGACGTCTTTGTCTTTATTAATTTGAGCTATCTGTTTTTGCATCAGTCTCTGTTTTGATCGTACCTTTTCAAAAATCATAGCATATTGTTGCATACGCTTGTTCCCAAAATCTGTTTTGATTTTTGAAAATCTTTAAAATTCTTGCTGTCACGTTGTTTTTGTTGTGGGAGTGTACGGAGAGCTTTGATTTTAAAATTTGCCGGGAAAACCAGTTTTCGATCCCTTTTTGATTCCCACAAAAAGGGAGAGAATTGTTTGAACATGCATTTGTTATTTGAGGTTTTGTGTAAATCAAAAAGGGAGAGATTGATGGATCTGGATAACTGATCCAGATCTGAGTTTTGAATTACACAAAACCTGTTACTGTGTTTCTAATGTTTCTACTTAGCGTGCAGGAAAAGATGGGTTACCTGACAGCAGCTGGAGAGCCATAGAGAACGATCCAGATGTTAATCAGACGTGAATACCAGTGCTTATCACGAAAGTTCACAGCTGGTTTGGTTCATCACTTAGACGGTAGCTGGATTAGCAATGGAGACATCCACAGTTGAGTCAGTTGTTCGTAATTAGGCGGAGGCCAAATTAGACCATCAGCTGTGATAATCGCTAAAAGAGTCTGAACCAGCTGAACGATAAGAACCAGCTGGAGCGCTAAGGGGATGATGAACCAGCTGCAAGCGCTAAGGTGTACATGGATCAGCTGTTGATGGAAGCCAAAGTGGAGTCTGATCAGACGTTGTTTAGTGAAGTCTGATCAGACGTTGATATCTGGACCAGCTGGTGCATGAAGATGTAATTCAGATACTGTCCAGACGATGTTAATCAGCTATTGTGCAAACGTATATGAATCAGACTTCGATGGGAAGAGGAATCTAGAATCAGCGATGATGACGTCAGCATTTCTATTGGAGGAAGTTGTGATCAGCAACTATGACGCCAGCAATATCAGCAGACAACTAGATGGATCAGTGATGATGACGTCAGCAGTGATGTCATCACAATCAGCAGTTGAGCAAAAGATATCAGCATTTGATAAGAGAAGCGCAAGAGATGGAGCGACGTCGTTTAAATCTTAACAGGTAATCCAGACGAGAGCTACAGTAAACCAGTCGTTGGGTAATTCAGATGCTAGCAAAGAAAGAAAATTGAACCAACTGTAGCGCGAAGAAAAGATGGATTCAGCAGTTGAAAAGATGAATCAGCTGACAACAGAAGCTAACAGTTGTTACATGAAGAAAGGAAAAAGCTGATAACAGACATTGATCAGGTGCAAGCGAAACAGTTGACGGATTATATTACGAAGAATTACTAATGCTGGATGTCAACTGCTGAGCCTAGTTCAAGTGTTGAAGACGACAAAAAGCCTGCAAAAGAAAAGGACACAAGGACGGCTCCCTGTCGGTACTTTACAGAACATCATTCAACGGGAAGAACTTGTGTCCAACGGATTGAATTTGGACAGAGGCTATTTAAGGGAGAAGATTTGAAGGAAGAATATGATTATTCCGTGAGAATTAAAAGAAAGAACAAACAGATGGAAGAAAAACAGGAAGATAAAGCAGTCGACCACCATTAGAGAGGAGCTTACTAAGAGTGTCGACTGTTGAGTCTTCATCAGCTTTTGTAGAAGCATTTTCCCTGTGTGTGAGATTTATTCTTTAGAGAGTTGAGCGTTCACTGTAAAATCTCACTGTTAGAGTAGATGCCCAACTAGCCAACTTGTGGCGTGTGGGTTTTATTGAATCTTGTGTATAATGATCTTTATTTATGAAATACGCATTTCTATATGGCATTCTTTATTTTCATTATGTTATAATGTTAACAATTGTGTTGGATAAAGACCTAGAATGCACCATAGTGTATGTTAGATGTGATAGTGGATATGGTGGCTATCATGAAACACATCTAATAGTCACTGTGTATTCTTAATTCGTTCCTAGTCGATTGGGCCGTCAAAATGAGGATAAGGCCGCCCGAGCTTGAGACTAGCATCTGCGATGTGAAGTACCATGCTTCATTGGTAGGGAACATTGTGATGTTCTGAGCATGCAGATGGATAGTGACCTGGTGATCTATCGAACTACCCTCGTTCGGACTTTCCAAGTGGTTACCATTTGTCGAGTGGATAAGTCCGAGGTCTTGGTTGTACTGATTAGTCCTCACTACTCGAAACGTCATTGAGACTCTACATGATAGGCGCCTCACTTTGACCCGTTTACCGACTCACTTGGGGTCTTTAGATGGCGGGATTGGGTGAGGTCCCGATGCATGTAGGAGTCGATGCTTCGTTGTCGAGGATTCACCGCTCGCTTTTATGCATGGATATGCTATCTGAGGAGACAATAGTGTGATAAATCACTGTCCAGAGTACTGGATGTGTTTTAGGTAAATGAGTTTGCCTAGTAACACTCGCGATGTCACTATTCGATCTCCAAGATGTATGCATGGATATCGGATCTCTAGCGACTCTCGATTTACCAATGATCGTTGATCTGATCGGGATATATGTGTTGAAAGGACCGTACTGTATGCTAACCACGACCGACTGGTTCTTGCAGGCACTATCAGTGATACCTAGGGGGTCATGGGGCAATGTTGCTAGGCGCTTTATCATGATCCGATGGGCAAGTCCGAAATTGTGATTTTGGAGTCACAATGGTTGTGGGCCCACGGCTAGCTGTATCCCTGAACCATTGAGGGTCACACAAGGACTGGATTCACGATTCCCGCACGGAAACTGAGCTCAATGTGTTGAGCATAGTAACCACGACCGACTGGTTCTTGCAGGCACTATCAGTGATACCTAGGGGGTCATGGGGCAATGTTGCTAGGCGCTTTATCATGATCCGATGGGCAAGTCCGAAATTGTGATTTTGGAGTCACAATGGTTGTGGGCCCACGGCTAGCTGTATCCCTGAACCATTGAGGGTCACACAAGGACTGGATTCACGATTCCCGCACGGAAACTGAGCTCAATGTGTTGAGCATAGGAGGAGGAATTTAGGGAGTGCGACTTCCTAAAAGTCAACAGGGGTCAAATTGCGATTTCCCAAAGTTGACGGGCTAAACTGTAATTTTGGTCTAGGTGATCTGAAAAATTGTTTTCACATCATAATATTCATTTTTGGAAACTGAGTCGATCGGTCCGATCTGATCGTCGATCGGAATTGTGATGAAGCCACGGTGGTACGGTTGAAACGAATGTTCATATGGACCTGGGCCCGCCCCAGGCCCATTGGGCTAGTGAAAGCCCATCATTGGTCTACTTATGCTAGACCTAGAGCTACACATCACAAGACAACATACAACCCTAGCTCTCAATAGCCGCCGCCCCCTCCTCCAATTCTCCCTCACCGCCGCCGAGCACCACGCGCCGCCGCCGGCTGGACTTGTTCCGATCGTCGCGTTGGGGAGATTTCGTTCGTGTCAAATTCGTCAGTCCTTCTAGTGCAGGCTGACGAAGGATTCGTGCTTCCGGTCGTGGACCTGATTAGCCGATCTACCGCCGCCTACCTTTTGAAGTGCCGGTTTCCCTGTGAAACAGGTCGGAGCCAGGAACCTAGACGCCAGCAAGGTAACAATCGATAAACATCCTATGTATGGTTTATTGTATTGTTTTGATGTATTGAACAATTCCCGGTGCAAAAATTTTAAACTTCCGCTGTGCTCCGGGAAACGGGATGCGGATCCGCCACTTACCCCAACACTCACACACACAGATTCACTCGCATATTTTGAGAGATGTGCGTAATTGCTTAGCGAGTCAATCACAAACCATAATAAGATCCCGTCCAAGCACGAAGACGTTAAACTCTGTGTTTGTAGCCTTTCTCACATAGGCGTAAAACAAGTGAGTGACACACAGTTGCGGCTGGTGTGTATTTGTTGAGGATATGAGTTCACCTGGAGAGAGGCTCGGTGACTCATCTTCTAATGGAACCTTCCTGAAGAAGGAAGAAGGGGAGATGTAGGAGATTGAGCTCCGAACTTCCAGAAACAAATATCAGTGTATTGTATTCTGTTATTTATTCCGCATATGCAATTTAATTATTAGCACGCACGCATAACAGATTGCACACTTGCACGGTCGAACAGATTTCTGTAAACAGAAATCTGTTTGTGTTGAGTTTTAAAATTAGGATTCATTTCTAGTGTTTTCCGCATTTTTTTATTACATACCAGATCTCTCTCCGGTGTTCTATTTAATGTTCAAGAACCTTGAGCTATTGTAGCTTCTTTATAGTAGCGCAAAATTTTTTATTTATCAGTAGCAGCGCTCGTTTGCATTAATTTCCTATTTCCGGTCCTAACACATCATAAGACCACTAAGGATCACCCCCAATGTAACGCCCCAAAATCCATAAGATCACAAATTCTAAATCCTTATAATTCGAGGACCCATTTCTAATTTCAGATTTCAGCATTTTTTATTTGTTTGAATAGCTGGTTTCTAATTTTCAGATTTCATAAGGTGCAGAGATCCGATCAGATGTCACCCCAGCATGGCTAAGCAATTTTCAAACTTTACAAATAAAATATGTTGGATGGGGGAATGGTTAAGTTTCAGAGTTTGGGTAGTACTTTTACAAATCAAAATACTGACAGGGAATTTTAAGTAAAATTTTCTGAAGTACGCATGGTTTACCATGCCTACTCAAGTATTTCTCCATATTGCAAATCAGACCCCCATGCCATTGTCCTTGTGAGCTATAAGTTCATTCCTTTGCAAGAAAATACTCATTTTTGCATAAAAGAAAATAGTAAGCTTATCGTCTCCCTCGGGAGGACTCTCTGTTCGTGACCTGCTGTATCTCGTGATTTCTTCTTATTGAGGCAAGTAAATCTGATTCTTGCTACGCCATGATCAGTAGTTCCCATTTCAGCAGTCACCCTTGTGTTGAACATATTCCTAAGTGTTGTGTTCAGTTGTTGAGTCTTGCGACTGGATTGCTTGCGACTGATTCACTGTTGCTTACGACTGGTTTGCTTGCGACTGGTTTACTGTTGCTTGCGACTGGTTTGCTTGCACTAATTCACTGTTGCTTGCGACTGGTTTGCTGTTGCTTGCGATTGGTTTTATTGCGACTGATTTACTGTTGCTTGCGTTTGGTATTGTGTCTTGCGGCTGGTTCATGTACCTTGCGTCTGGTATTGTGTCTTGCGACTGGTTCCTGTACCTTGCATCTGGTATTGTGTCTTGCGACTGGTTCCTGTATCTTGAGTCTGGTATTGTGTCTTGCGACTGATTCATATATATATCCAATGTCTGAATTTTCTTACCAGCGACTAATTTCCTATGTCTCAACTGGATGCTCAGTGAAAAATATTTTGATGGAAAATGATTTAAAATGAAGTGAACCCTGATGTTAAGATCTGATTTCGTTTAGTAGATGTTTAAAGGAAGAAAATGTTCAGACTTTAGGATTTATGGCAAAGATAACAGACGGTCCAAATTGGAAGGGCGAGCAGCAGACGAGAGGGTCGGTTGCCCCTTTATATTGGGTGAGATTTCACCATATTGTAACTGATATCAGTAGTCATTCGATCGAGTGCAACGGGACCTAAGTAGAGCTTCTGAGCCATAAGTCTAACGAAAATGATAACGCTGGGATCTTATTTTATTCCCAGAACAGACGTTTACGACAAACGATGTTTTAAACTTCCTTTAAACTATGATGTCTTGTATTGCGCCTGCATATATTGTGCTTTGTTACTCTCAGTTTTTCTTGTTGAGCCCCTAGGCTCACTAGCTTTCTTGGTGCAGGTGAGTCCGCGCCGGAGCAGATGGGAGGTGGAGTTTGAACCAGTAGCGGCGTGCTAGTGTTTATCGAAGGCCTGCGTTTCCGCGATGTTCATTTTGTATTTGCTGTTTTTGTACTCTTTGATCTTAGTCAAATCTGTATTGAGATCCGTTACAACAAAGATGAATTCAAATAGAGTTCAGTAGTTGTAATATCGCGACTTCGCATTTTGTACTTCGAAATTGTAATGAAATATAATTTTAATTCCTTGGCGCCAGCGGTTGTACTTTGATTTTATCTTGAGCATGGCAATACAGCTTGCTTAATTTATTATTTCAGCCCCTCTATTTCCTTTTCATTCCATTTTACTTGATTCCGTGGCTCCCATGGGGTTGGGTGTCACAAACATGGTATCAGAGAATGGTCCAGAGATAAACACATGCACTCCTTGCTGGAACAGATTTCATCGACCGTCTCTTCGGGGCAGTGAGTTTCCTTTTATGTTTTAGAGCATGTATTTTTTATTCTTGCATGTTCTGAAGTTCTTATGTGGTGGATTACGGGCTATAGATTAAGATGTCTGGCCGGGGAAGAATGGAGGAGGAATGCCCCTGAAGATGAACCCAGTCCTGATAGTAACGCTAGTATTGCCCAACTTCTAAGGTTGCTAGTAGAACAGCAGGGGAGAGGCAATGGTCAATCCTCCATTAGTAGATGACCTAGCAATGATGACCCTCAAGAACGATTTCGAAGACAAAAGCCAAGGGAGTTTAGTGGCACCACAGATCCGTTCGTCATCGAAAGCTGGATTAAATCAATGGAGGTGATATTTGAGTATCTACAGACGCCAGACTTAGAAAGATCCAGATGTGCAATCTACATGTTGAAGGATGATGCAATGCTCTGGTGGGAAGGATCAAAGTTAACTGTAGATGTGACAAATATTCCTTGGGAGGAATTCAAGCGGGTGTTCTTTGAACAGTATTTCACAGAGGATAAGAGGTCCGAATTGAAAAGAGAGTTCTTGATGATCAAGCAAGGGGACATGACTGTCCGGGAATATGTTCGAAAGTTCAAACGAGGGTGTTATTTTGTACCGTTGATTGGAGCTGATCCTAAGGAGAAATTGCGACATTTTGTCGATGGATTGAAACCAGCGCTCAGGCATGATGTGAGGCTGGTAGAACCAAAGGATTATCGAGGAGCGGTGGACAAGGCTCTAAGAGCTGATCAAGATTGGAAAGCTGTTGTGGAAGAGCGATATCTGAAGAGACAGGCCTTTCAACAGAAAGACCAGCGACCACCCAAGAAGCCATATAAGAATCAGCAGCGGTCGCAGGAACAGAAGCCTCAGGAGCAAAAACCTTTGGTTGTGCAACCCATTAGCGCGGTTTCAGCAGTCGGCAGTAGACCTCAGTGCCCCAAGTGCCAGAAGAACCACCTTCGTCCTTGTAGAAAGGGACAGAATTTTTGTTACAGATGTGGATTGCCAGGGCACGTTATTAAGGACTGCCCGAAGACGAAACAGTTGGTGACCAGTAGAGCTTACGTCATGATGACTGAGCAAGCCAATCCAGCCTCCACAGTGGCTACGGGTAAGATCTTGATCGCTGCAATTCCCTCTTTAGCTCT
>KQ993825.1:117764-131013 GCA_001598015.1 Dorcoceras hygrometricum | reverse complement strand
CTAGCTGTATCCCTGAACCATTGAGGGTCACACAAGTACTGGATTCGAAATTCCCACACGGATACTCAGCTTAATGTGTTGAGCACGAGAAGAGGATTTCGGGAAGTGCGACTTCCTAAAAGTCAACAGGGGTCAAACCGGGATTTGACTCTGTTGAGGGGCAAAACGGTCATTTTGCTATTTGGGGTTTGATGATCTGAAAATTTGTTTTTCACATCATTACATTCAGTTTTGGAAACGGAGTCGATCGGTCCGATCTGATCGGCGATCGGAGCTACGATGAAGTCGCAGCGATGGATATCGTCATTTGGACCCGGGCCCGTTGGACCGGCCCAAGTCTACCTTAAGTCCCAAACCGGGATTTGACTCTGTTGAGGGGCAAAACGGTCATTTTGCTATTTGGGGTTTGATGATCTGAAAAATTGTTTTTCACATCATTACATTCAGTTTTGGAAACGGAGTCGATCGGTCCGATCTGATCGGCGATCGGAGCTACGATGAAGTCGCAACGATGGATATCGTCATTTGGACCCGGGCCCGTTGGACCGGCCCAAGTCTACCTTAAGTCTATTTAATTATGATTATTGGACTTAATGTAAACATAACTTCATAATTGACAAAATCTCTCAACCCTAACCCTAAGCACACGCCGCCTCTCTCCCTTCTCTCGCCGCCGCCGCCGCCGCCGCCGCCAACTTTGCCGGAATTTGTTCCGACCTAGTTTTTCGAGGAGAATCCGTTCGTGCTGATCTCGTCAGGACTTCTAGTGCAGTCTGACGAAGGAGTCTCGGATCTGGTCGTGGACCGGATTGGCGTATCTACCGCAATCTACCGAGAAGAGCCGGGTTCTTGAAACACCGGTTGGAGCCAGGCACAAGTGCCAGCGAGGTAACACGCTAAACATCCTATGAATGTCATAGAATGTAGATTGATTTTTCGTATTGATCGCCTCCCGGTTCTATAATTTTTGTTCTTCCGCTGCCTGACCGGGGGATGGATCCGGATCCCCAACAGCTAAAAACTGCTTCTCTTTGACAATAATATCTTTTACTAACTCAAGATCTGCTAATTTACTTAAACTAAAGGAATTAAAGAACGAAACAACATCTGCTATTACCTTCTCATGAAGCTGTACAAGGAAGTCTATATATGCACATATTAAACTGAACATCTCCCGGGCCGGATGCCCTTTTATGGTATCCTCAACAAGAGGCGTCTTCCCCTTGTCAGCTGTACCATTTTTAGGGAGACTGACCTTGTACCAGTCACCTTCGTGGACTTCCGGAATCTCAATGCTACGTGCGAATTTTATTCTGGTAATTTCTGCGGCTGTTACGGAAGGCAACATCACGTCTGCTGGAATCTGTTTCAGAATATCTTCAAGGGACATTTATTCTTCATCGGATGTGGTAGATACAGTGAGTTCCAGAGCCATGCTCACGGACCCTGTGTCCTCAGATTCCGTCATGGTCGCAACATCCTTATCTAGACTCAACTCCTCAGTATCCACTGGTTCAATATCTGTCTCCTCTACTTTGGCAGACTCAATTATCTTACTTGATTGCTTAAAATCAGACATGTCTTCATCCTACCCAGATCTCAAAGGCTCTTGAAGAAGCTGTTTCGGTGCAGTAAAAGATGTCATTTCCCTAGAAATTTCATTTTCAGCTCCATCAAGATTATCATCCTCATCATTGACAGCACTCGAGCGCTCAGTATCCCCAAATGCTATATCATCAGATCTTGTTAACGATGGTTCCTCCATATCTGTTTCCATCTGTGCTGTTTCAGTAATGACTGTATCAATAATTTTATCCACATCATCAGCGGTTTACTGTTCCCTTTGGTGCTCTACAACATCCACCACATCTTGTTATTGCTCAACAATTTCATCATCAGAACCTGCTGGCAACTTCAACCTCCTCTTCGTTGCTTTGCGTTTAAGAGCAGGAGGGGTATTCGCTGATATCATTTGGATAGGAACAGCTTCTTGCGCTACTGTCACAAGCGCCAATTCTTATCAGTCGGAGTATCTTTCCTCGTTGTCCTCTTCCTCTTAATGACAGGTGTTTCATCAACAGGAGCAGGTCGTCTCTTAGACACTGCCTTCTTTTTCCCTTCAGGTTTCTCCACCACTGGCTCATCTTCATCAACATAGATTTTCTTGTTTTTGAGCAGGTACGTGCCAACAGTTTTTGCGGTAGAATCTTCAGAGGAGGAAACTCTTTCGATTCACCCAGTTCCAATCCTGGGGCATTTTTCAACAATACACATATTTGCACCCATATCCCCTGGCTTACCTCGTCTCTGGAGTCACCATATCCTTGAAAATTTTGTTCAACAACCTTCACCAGTTTACAGGCACGCCCCCATAAATAGCAGTCATCATTAGGAACCTCTCATGAGTCACGGCATCAAAGGACCCAGCCTTCACAGTAACGGACTTTGCCAGGATATCATTCAGCAGCCTAAACTCAGACACCATTTCCCTCTTCTTACAGGATGTACTAATCAGTTTTCCACTATAAGAGAAGGCACGCCTCCCTTCAAGAATGAGATCCTGAGACACTTCATGCAAATCAGTCAGGCCCTCCATCGGTAGCTCAAAAGTGCTAGCAAACAATTCCTCTGAAATAGCCACCGGTTTTCCTTGTACCGTACTTACGACTATACCATCCCTGACAGAGGCGTTGTGAAGGAACTCTACCAGAGCAGCTTTGAATAAGGTCGAGGAGCATCCCAGAAATCCACTGAGGCCAGATGCCACCAGGGCTTCGAACATAGAGACCATCCCTTCGTGGTCCAAACCTAGAACTGAGGCGAAGTAAGCTTGCACAGTGCTGTTGATCAAAGCAGAGGCCATTTCTGATAGGATGAAAAGATATGAAGATGCCGAACGATAGATTCTCTACAAATGTAAGCAAGGAAAAACAAGCGCACAAGGTAGCAAGGTAGTAAATTTTGCAAAGTAGGGTTTAGGAAGAACAAATCGCTGTAATATAACTAGACAAAGTAAATCGAAAGATGAAACGGTTCACATTACCATGTAGATGTGACGTTTCGTATGATGAAAACACGTGTCAATCATCCGATGGCGCTATAAGGATTTTGGAAATATTTTCGAAATAATTTTTGACAAGATTTGAAAATATTTTTGAAAATCATTTTGGTTTTAACCGCGTGGGGGGGTAAAATGGTAAAAAAATAAAAAATAAAAGGCGCCATTTTATAAATTACGTCACAGCCTTAAAAATTTATATTTCAGCAGAGGCTACCAGATCTGACCACTTATAAGCATCAGTTGTATATGCGCCAAATCTGAGTGGGTTCAGATTTCACGCATTCAACTGACTCAATGCTTATCAATTCAGATCTGATGTTCCCCCTAAATGAGGTCCTTCCAAGTCTGAGAGTGTATCAAATCTGACGAGTCCACGTCCCCCTGAACAAAGGCGCCATTTTATAAATTACGTCACAGCCTTAAAAATTTATATTTCAGCAGAGGCTACCAGATCTGACCACTTATAAGCATCAGTTGTATATGCGCCAAATCTGAGTGGGTTCAGATTTCACGCATTCAACTGACTCAATGCTTATCAATTCAGATCTGATGTTCCCCCTAAATGAGGTCCTTCCAAGTCTGAGAGTGTATCAAATCTGACGAGTCCACGTCCCCCTGAACAATAGACTCAGATCTGAGAGACACATAAGTTGTTCAACCTGATGTCGATATGCTTTGTTCTAGA
Source organism: Dorcoceras hygrometricum (assembly GCA_001598015.1). Classification (NCBI taxonomy): domain Eukaryota; kingdom Viridiplantae; phylum Streptophyta; class Magnoliopsida; order Lamiales; family Gesneriaceae; genus Dorcoceras; species Dorcoceras hygrometricum. The sequence continues at coordinate 127,267 of KQ993825.1, read as the reverse complement.
ATGCAGCACTGGATTTTGAGTGATCGCGATTGCACTGGTGTTGTCACATAGAATAGGTGCTTCAGAAGAATCAATTCCATAGTCCTTTACTGGTGTTGTATCCATAGAATCTGAGCACAACAGCTTCCAACTGCTAAGTACTCTGCTTCAGCTGTGGATGTTGCAATTGAGGTCTGCTTCTTACTGAACCAGGAAATCAATCGATCTCCTAAGAATTGACAAGTCCAAATGGTGCTTCGCCGATCAATTCTGCATCCTGCATAGTCTGCATCACTATAACCAATTATTTGAAAGTTTGAGTCTTTGGGATACCAAATACCCACGTTGGAAGTTAATTTTAAGTACTTTAAGATCCGCTTTACAGCTATGTAATGTGATTGTTTTGGCTCCGCTTGGAATCTAGCACACATACAGACAGCAAACATGATGTCTGGTCTGCTAGCAGTTAGGTAAAGCAGGGAGCTCAATGGCAGATCCAGCTTCGTCTTTATCCAATTTGATTGATGAGCTCATGGGAGTTGCTGCTGCTGAACAATTGTCCATGCCAAACTTCTTCAGCAGTTCTTTCGTGTATTTGGCTTGATTTATGAAGATTCCATTGTCAAGTTGTCTCACTTGAAGTCCTAGAAAAAATGTCAGCTCTCCCATCATGCTCATCTCAAATTTGTCCTGCATCAACTTGGAAAATTTCTTGCACAATTTGGGGTTGGTTGACCCAAATATAATATTATCTACATAAATTTGCACTAACAGAACATGATCAGATTTCACAAATTTAAATAGCGTCTTATCAACTGTGCCTATAGTGAAATCATGCTCAATAAGAAATTTAGACAGAGTATCATACCAAGCTCTGGGTGCTTGCTTCAACTCGTATAGAGCTTTATCCAATTTATAAACATAACCTGGATATGTAAGATTTACGAAGCAAGGAGGTTGTGCAACATACACTTCCTCAGTTAAGATGCCATTAAGAAATGCACTCTTAACATCCATTTGAAAAACCTTAAAATATTTACATGAGGCATAACTAAGAACATACAAATGGCTTCTAATCGAGCTACAGGTACAAAGGTTTCATCGAAATCTATTTCTTCCATTTGCCTAAAGCCCTGAGCAACTAGTCTAGCTTTGTTTCTTGTTACTACTCCATCTTCATTCAGTTTGTTCCTAAAGACCCATCTAGTTCCTATTACTGAATGATTAGAAGGTCTAGGTACAAGTTGCCATACATTATTTCGCTTAAACTGATTTAGTGCTTCTTGCATAGCATCTATCCAGCTTGGGTCTGCTAAGGCTTCATCTATATGCTTAGGTTCTATGTGCGAGATAAATGCTGAATCAAAATGATCATGCAATAGCTGGCTTCGTGTGCGAACAGGAGAATATATGTTACCTATGACCTGCTCAGGTGGATGATTTCTATTCCACCGGAGATCAGATCCGATTGGATTTGCTCCCTGTTCTGCTTGGATGTCTGGCTGGATGATCACATCTGGATTGTTTGATGTCAATTGATAAGATCCTTGTTCCAGATTTGATCCAGATATCAGTTGAGATGTGCTAGAATTTTGTGCATCAGATGTTGATTGATGTACTATGGGATCTTTTTGTGCAACATCTTGAGCATTGGTTTCTTTGGTTCCAGCAACTGGTACACTTGATGAGATCTGATCCTGCCCCTGGTCAACGTTAGTCATATCAGCAACCACTGGGTTACCTGTCAGATCTGTTTGAGCGTTGTCATGCGGTGTGTCCAGCTCTGGTTGTAACTCTGCTGGGTATCTTTGTTGTGGCACGTCATGATCTGAGTCATCAATGCTGGATGATTCTAGACGTGTGCATAAATCGTTGAGGCTCGCTGCTGAGTTGGATCTGAAGCTTGTCTCATCAAAAACAACGTGTGCTGATTCTTCAACGATCAGACTTCGATTGTTGAAAACTCGATAAGCTTTGCTCACCGCTGAATAACGTAGGAAGCTACCTGCATCAGATTTAGCATCAAAAGCTGTTAGGTGCTTTTTACCATTATTATGAATGAAACATCTGCACCCAAACACCCTGAAATATGATATGTCAGGTTTCTTGCCACTCCAGATCTCATAAGGGATTTTATCATGCAACTTATTTATCATTGATCTTTTTTGAGTGTAGCAAGCTGTATTAACTGCTTCTGCCCAGAATTTTTGTGAAATGTCGGAGTAAGCAATCATAGATCTCGCAGCTTCTGTTAAGTACGGTTTCTCCTCTCAACCAGCCCGTTCTGTTGAGGAGTTCTAGCTGCAGAAAGCTCATGATTTATCCCTATGTCATCTAGATAAGAAGATAATTTTTGATTTAAAAACTCAGTACCACGATCACTTCTTATCCGATTGACTGTACAAGATCTGTCATTTTGTAAACGTTTTAAAAGCCGAATCAGTTGGTCAGCGGTATCAGATTTTGATTTTAAAAATAGCAAGTGAATTTTGTAAAATCATCAACAACAACTAAGGTGTAGTTCGTTCCCCCTAAGCTCGTTACGGGAATAGGACCAAAAAGATCCATATGTAGAAGATGTAAGCTTCGAGAAGAACGTTTACCGACTTTCTTTTTAAAAGTAGAACGGATTTGTTTACCAAGCTGACATGCGGCACAGATCTTGTCTTTAGAAAAATTGATTTTAGGCATACCAGAAACCAGTTCTTACTGACTCAACTTGGCAAGTGTTTTAAAGTTCAGATGATTCATTCGCTGATGCCACAACCAGCTCTTGGAAGAGTCAGCTGCAAGGCGGATCTGCTCAGATTCCATTAGCTCTGACCAATTGATAATGTAGGTATTCCTCGATCTTTTACCTACCAATAAACTCAGACCATTTGGACTCTGAACTGTGCATGTGTGTTGTTGAAAGTTAACTATGTAACCCTTATCACATAGCTGACTTATGCTAATCAAGTTATAGTGCAAACTGTCAATGACTAAAACATTAGATATTGAAATGTTACCGTGGGTAAGCTTACCCTTACCCACAGTGTTACCATGTGAGTTATCACCAAAAATGATCTTCGCTCCTCTGTGAGGTGTTACATCTGATAGCAGCTTTGAGTTACCCGTCATATGTCTTGCACTACCACTATCCAAGTACCAAATAATTGACTCATCTCCAGCCTTTTACCTGTTGTCCTGCAACCACGAAAACTAATTTTGGTACCCAATTTTACTTGGGTCCAGATCGGATTACCCCTTTCGGGACCCATACTTGAATTACCTTAACAGTTTTCCCAGTATGAGAGTCCATAAGGGAGTGTGCAGAAATATGGTGAGACTTATCGAGCTTTGGCTTTGTATTTTGACCATTCAGATCTCTTCGGGGCTGAACCTTTCCCCATTCAGTTTTGACCTTCTTATAACCACGTCTTTGTTGGTTCTGAACAAACGACTTGGATCCAGCTTTCGCCTTTTCTTTGTCAAGTCTGTTCTTTAGCAAACTAGACTTAGAGTTCTCGGGTCTGACATAGCCAAATACCAGCTTTCCCTTTCTGATTCAGTTTCCCCGAGATCTGGTCATCATAACTTACTGACTCACATGTATCATGGTCACACTAGCTTTGACAAAATTCATCTTTTTGAATTTGTCATATACCATATTTGACTAAGTACAGATCTCTCTGGAGCTGCTTTCACTAGCATTGAAACCTAAGCCAGATTTGTCATTAAGTGGCTTTTGAGTCTCCTGCAACTTACTCAGAGAGACAGAAGACTGTGCCCAGGAGCTCATTACCAAATTTAACCTTTCGTTTTCTGATTCGAGCTCACAGGATCTTAATCTCAATGATTCATTCTCAGTCTTCAGCTTACTTAACTCGATTTGTAAACTGTCAGTTTCACCAAGTTGAACGGTGCTTGGTTCTACTGAGCTATTTTTCAAATCCATGTTTTCAGCTTTGAATTCCTTGAATGTTTGTGAAAGCTTCTTGTACTCATGGACCATTTCATTGAGTGTGTTGATTAGGTCCTCCCGTGTAAATTCAGTATTTGAAAGTCGAATACCTCTTCCTCTGTGGATTGGTTGGCCATTATACAATGAGTTTCCTCTTGGTCATTGTCGCTTGATGAAGAGCTGCTTGAAGTGGAGTCCGAATCTGAATCCGCCCAATTTTTGTTGCTCTCCTCTGCAACAAGTGCTTTACGATCACTCTTTCTAGTTGGCCTTTTTTCAGCTCTAGTTCTCCTTCTTTCATTGGATCTTCTGTCTTCCTTCTTTGATCGGTCATCCTTCTTGCTTTCATCCTTCTTTGGCCTGTTGCAGTCTGCTGCAAAGTGCCCTGGACGACCACAGTTATAACAATTCATATCAGTTGAAATCTTTTGAGATTTGTTTGCATTATTATACGAAAAAGAAGGGTTAGAAGATCTTCTCAGATATTTCCCAAACTTCTTGACGAAGAGGGACATAGCATCATTGCTTAGTTGTTCTGCAGATTTTCTCTTGCTTGGAGACACTGTTCAGATGTTGCGGCAAGGGCCTTGGTTGGTTGTGAAGTTGGGGCGCCTCAGATCTGGTTTCCAATTCAAACTCGTATGCTTTCAGATTTGCAAAAGATCATGTAGTTCGAGCTTGTTGAGATCCTTAGACTCGCGCATGGCCATTGTATTAACATCCCATTCCTTGGCAGCGCTTTCATCACCTTGAGAGCCAATTCTTTGTTGGAATATTCTTTGCCCAGGCTGGTCAACTCTATTACCACAGCACTGAATCTCTCATCGACCTCAGCCATGGTTTCTCCATCTTTCATCTTTATGGACTCTTACTTCTGCTGAGCAACAGTTAGTTTGTTTTCCTTGGTTTCATCGTTGCCTTTGCAGATCTGGATCAGCTTTTCCCAAATCTCCTTGGCAGTAGTACAGGTTTTGATTTTGCTGAACATATTTTTGTCCGGTGTCTTGTACAGGATATCCCTGGCCACGTTGTCTAAGTTTTCCTTCTTCTTATTCTCGTTAGTATACTCATGTCTCTTCTTTTCTACATATTCCGGTTCACCATCAGATAACGCGAATGCTGTGTTGGCCTTTATGATTTTCATTGGTCCATCGATGATCACCGATCACATATCATCATCTTGTGCAGCCAGATGTGCTTGCATCCATATTTTCCAATCATCATATTCCTCCTTGGAAAACATAGGAATTTTGTTGTGAGAGATGCCATATTGAAATATATAAAGCGTAGACAGCAAACTGTTCAATAACTGAGATGTGCCCGCTCTGATACCAATTTATAGGATCAATGTGGATCGAAACCAGTTCTGGGAGTTTGGAAGGGGGGTTGAATGAACTCCTTGGTATTTTAAATTTTCGAAACCCTTTAAAAATAGTTTTACAAGCGGCTTTCTTAACTCAGATTTGTGTTACCAAGTCTGAGGTATCTCAGTTTCAGATCTGATCTCTCGACTAACAGAAAGTGTGGGGAAATAAGTCGATTAACCAGTGAACAGTATAAGTAAACAAATGCGATAAGTAAAAGTATAGGGATCAGAGATTTGTTTCTGGAATTTCGGATATCAATCCTACGTCTCCCTTTCTTCCCTTGAAGGAAGGTTCCACTAGAAGAATTTGATGCACACAGCTTCTGTCTACACCCAGTCACCGAGCCTCGTTCCAAGTGAACTCCTAGCAATCACCAACTACACGTAGATGCAACTGCGGAATCACAAACAATTTTGATTTTTCAAACTTCTTGAAACAGCAAGTTCGTTACAGACTCAATCTAAAAATGCGATGAATACAATATTTTGAGTGCTGTAATTATCTCAAAGATAAAACACTAAAGAGCACTGGAATGTTCTTCAAGATTTTGACAGCTGGGATTTTTGAATATTTTATGCTTGAATTATCCCAGAAGTTGAGAGCTTTTGAATATGCAAGATAAACTTTGAGCGAGAGATTTAAGATTCACGAGCTTCTTCTTCGTTTGAAGACTTCAACTATTTATGCTCTTCACTCTCAACGGTCAGTAGTTTGAATCCTTCTGCATATCTTCTTCGAATCTCCATTAGCGCTATGCACAAGGTAAACTGCGCTGTCAAAGCTTGATTGACTTTTACTTGCCAAAGAGAGTAGCCAGCGTATCAATCATTTTGCGTAATGCGTGGCTTACTCAAGATAGCTTTGATTTTGTTTCCTTAATTCCATTTTGACCGTTGTAATTTTCTTCAATCGACCGATGACAACTAAAGAGATTTGAAACTCACATCTGTTGTAGCACTTCACATCTGAATGCTGCTTTCTTTCCTTTTGTGAATGGCTAAGGGAAATGTCCTTACGCATAGGGTTACCACATCTGATATATATCCCTACTAACACTTTTTCAAATCTGAAAACTCTACTGCTCTTCTTGTGATACTGACTTTCAACTCTAAGTTTGAAGAATCCTATAGCCTCTGAATCACTTCTGATATGCTTAACTCAAATCTGTATAATTCTTAACGACATACCTGGTTCTGTTACTGTAGCCTCTGAATCACTTCTGAAGACCACAAATCTGAATTTTTAACGACAACTGAAATATTTCTGAATAATCAAATCTGATAGGCTTCCTGAAGACTTATCTCGATAACTGATATCTGAAAATTTCTTTACTGAAGAATCAAAACTGATAGTCTCTGAAACAAAACTTTCAACCCGATATCTGAGTACACTGTTCCAAGGGTTTTGCTTCTGAGCCACAGCTGTTAACCACGATGACTGTCCAAATCTGATTACAAAGGTTCAATTCTTTTTTTTTTTTGTTATCACCAAAACTTATAAATTTTATCTTAACACCGAGGGTTTGCGGTGAAGATATGTATTATTCTGAAGGGAGCACCAGACTTGGAATTGGGCGAGTCGAAGGCCTTCCCACCTCTCAAGATCCTTACTGCTAAGACTGTTGGGACTTACATTGCCAAAAAAAAGTCTATCAATGCTGAAGAGGTGTTGGAAGTGCCAGTGGAGAAAATGGTTAATAAGGCTGCGGCAAAGAGAAGACCAGCTCCTGCTGTTGTTGAGCCTGCCGCTAAGAAGAAGAGGACTACTGTTGTGACGCCCGAACCCAACGGGGCCACGAGATTCGGGGTAATTAAAAATTTTCGAAAATAAAAGAAGGGCTAAAAGACAATTAGTTATAAGTAGTATTCCTTATAACGTCAAAAGAAATGGAAACACAAAGACAAAACTAACAAACACTTAATTTGCGCGCCAACTGCTGAAACTTGTTTGCGGAAAAACAGAGTATAATATATAACTTTTCAATTGCGATTACAACACCCGAATTTCTACATGAATAAACGGTTGTTGTAATTGATTTCAATACAGTACTTCTAAGATACAAAACAATGACTGCACGACACGGAATACGTTGGCCATTGATAAACACAACACCCAGCAGCTGCTTATCAGCATTCACCTCCTGTTCGCTCTTCAGCTGTCATACCTGCACCATTTTAAAAGCTAGTGAGCCTAGAGGCTCAGCAAGTAAAACCTGAATAATAACAATTTCATTTAACGCAAGCAGACATCTGAACATACATAAACGTTTCATAAACATTTTTTTCTTAAATCTTAGAGACAGGGGATAATAGCCCAGCTCTTATCATCAATATCTTTTCTTTAGATTTATGGCATATAAGCTCCTCATGGTCCGTGTTGCACTTTGATCAAAATGACTTCCGATATCAGTTTTAGAATATAGCTCATATGAAAGGGCAGTCAACATCTAGACAACTGCTCACCCTTCTCCTTGGTGACCGTCAACTATCTATTCCATAATCTTAAAATAAACTTTAGTTCCATTATCAACCTTTCTTTCTTTGAAATTTCTTAAACATCATCGGGTTCCATCATTTAAAACTCTCGCTTCCCATTTTTAAAACTTTACTGAGTATCGAATTCAAATTTAGGAAAAATAACATTGAAATGAGACCAGTCGCAAGAGAAACCAGTCGCAAGACAGGAATCAGTCGTAAGAAAATGGAACAGTACTTATGAAACAAAACAGATTCCTACTGTTTGCAAACATCGCTAAAAGAAACCAGCTGGAATGAACAGAAACCAGCTGCAAGTTCTTTTACTAAGACAACGTATTAAATGAAACGATGTCGTTGAAGAAAGTAACAGATATGATGACGTAAGACTATCTGCTGATATTGTATATCTTAAGGGAACGACGTCGTTAGCGCATGTAACGCCCAGAAATCCTAATTACGTGAATTGAATGCATGACTAGGAGGAAAACCTTATGATTATTTGATTTGCATGTCATGTATGTGTTTATGTGATGATTTTATGCTCTACGTGTGCTTATCCAGTACTTATGAACAAAACAGATTCCTACTGTTTGCAAACATACGCTAAAAGAAACCAGCTGGAATGAACAGAAACCAGCTGCAAGTTCTTTTACTAAGACAACGTATTAAATGAAACGATGTCGTTGAAGAAAGTAACAGATATGATGACGTAAGACTATCTGCTGATATTGTATATCTTAAGGGAACGACGTCGTTAGCGCATGTAACGCCCAGAAATCCTAATTACGTGAATTGAATGCATGACTAGGAGGAAAACCTTATGATTATTTGATTTGCATGTCATGTATGTGTTTATGTGATGATTTTATGCTCTACGTGTGCTTATCACTTTACGGTACGGTTTGAGACCGGTAAGCGGGGACGAGTCCGGAGTCGACCAAATCGAAATGATTTTAATGTTTTAGCACTTAGACATATTTTAAAGCAAAATATTTTTATTTTATGCACAATTTCTAAGAAAATGAGATTTTATGCACGGTTACCGAGGATGACCCATTTTTCGCCTATACGGGCCATTTTTATGACTTTTATGACACTTTTAAAATTGAGAGGCCTTATGTTACGAAAATTAAAGGCTTGGGGGCTGATATTTAAATGTTTTTAAGCCTTTTTAATTAGGGTATGGGCTAGTATAATGATGGGCTTATATTTTTTTAAATAAAACAAGGTGGAAGGGCTTTTTAGCCCATTTTTTCACACACCCTCCACCTAAACTCGAAACTTTGCCCTAGCCCTCCTCTCATCAGCCAACTTCAGACTCCATACTCTCCTTGGTGGCCGAAAATTGCAAGTTTTTCCATTGAAACTCAAGGTGTGGTCGTCTCCATTGTCCTCCGCCCCGGTATCACGTATTTTTGCTTCTCTATCAACCAAGGCATGTTATATTCTTTCTTTTCTCACCATATAAATCATAATATACTGTTTTTACAAAGATTATGCATGAATTTTATGTGAATGATTCAGATCTCAAGGTTTATGTTCATGATCATGCATGTACTCATATGTGCACCTCACGGTTTTGATCCTTTTTGCATGGCTTCGGTTCATGGGATGATTGAGGGGTCTTGCTCATGTTTAAGTGGTTCATGGTGGTCCTAGAGATGGCTCAAGGTGGTCCATATAGGAAGAATTCAGGACTGGACGTTGGAAGAGCCATGGTGGCTCGGGCGGCCACCT
>KQ993825.1:76060-103426 GCA_001598015.1 Dorcoceras hygrometricum | reverse complement strand
TAACGATTATGAGCCTATGGATCCATGTGATCACGACATGGTGAAGTGGCAAGCATAGAGGTGTGACATATAGGGATCCCGAGGTAAGGTCGGGTGAACCACACCACCACGTACGTTGGTTTATAGATTGATCAATCGAATTTAACGGCTCTCACTTCATGGATACGACTCGCATGTTCTTTTAAGCTATGTTATGTATTATGCTATGCCTTAACATATATGTTATGACTATTTATGTACGACTACAGCGTGATTTAACGTTTTAAGGCCTTTTTTATAGATTGATCAATCGAATTTAACGGCTCTCACTTCATGGATACGACTCGCATGTTCCTTTAAGTTTATGTTATGTATTATGCTATGCCTTAACATATATGTTATGACTATTTATGTACGACTACAGCGTGATTTAACGTTTTAAGGCCTTTTAATGCACGCATGTCATGAAAATTATGTTTATACACTTATGTGCTTGTATGTGGTTTTACTATATGTACCTTGTTATTAGCGGATATAGCATGCTGGGCCTTTAGGCTCACTAGGTTTATATGGTGCAGGTGAGCATGATAATGTTGATGATATTACTCCGACCGGCGGTGAGGACGTCTGATGCTCCGCTACGGCTGTTACCCCGTGACCGCTTAGTTCTTTTATGCCTTTGTTTTTAACATGTTCAGTTTTCCGCAAACAGTTTTTGAATACTCTGATTTTTATGCTAGCTTATGAGACGTGGATTGAGGATTCTTTTGGCAGTTGTTTTAACGATCATTGAGATGTTATTTTAAATGCTTGAAGTTATGTTTTATTATCTACAGCTTTTATTAAATGTTATTCCACGTCGGCTTTCAAAAAAAAAGTTTAGAGGTTTAGTATGTTTCAGCGCATCAACCAGCCGTAAAGAAAACGTTAAACGCAAGAAAAGCGCTAACATCTAAAAAACTAAACGAAATGAACAGTATTAGTCGCAAGACTAATACCAGCTGCAATGAACAGTACTTTAGAAACAAATATTGCCACTGCTGAAATTTGACAATAAAATGCTTCTGCTGATGAACAGTGCATCTACTGGATTTTACGAAAACAACGCAGCTGCTGGATTTTAACAAGGAAAAGCAACTGCTAGAATAAAACTGGGTATATGTAACATCAAAACAACAACTATGCTATCAGCCGTTGCTTATCAAACCAAACTTCATAATGATTCGACTCGCAACTACCGATTACACCGTTATCAAATTCTGATATTACAACCACTAAATTGAAGAACATTCATAAATTCTGGGAATAACTTGAATCCTCAGTACTTTTAAAATATCTTAAACTTTCTGGAAAACATTTTGGAAGCATCGTAAACATCAAAACATCATTTTCGAACCCATCTTCTTTCCTTTGAACATGTCTAAATCATTTAAAATATGAACTTTAAACATACTGTTAACAAACAAGCAAAAGACTCAGAAACAACAATATATGCTTCAAATGGTGAGTCAAAAATCAGCTTTTACTTGCCTTAAACAAAGCTTTGCGACAGCAACCAATTCCTGCAGAATTCTTCTCCTTAAGTAACGCACGAACTTCTCTGGAAAATATTTTGAAGAACACCGAAGGTTTTCTTTGCAAATGATAAAGATCTTACTTTGAAAACAGGTTTTTATATGAAAGGGATTAGTGGCAAGCTACTTATAAAATCAAGCATGACACACTTATAAAATTTAGTAAAATTCCCTTCAAATCATTTTAATTTGTAAAACACCAAACCTTTTTCAAAAGAAATCATTTGTCCTCCTTAAAATATTTTTCAATCGATTTAAAACCAGCTCGTGCATCACTCTTGGAGTCATCTGCTGGAACCAGCCGCAACGCATCTTATGTTCTAAAATAAATGAATCAACAAATACATAACATTTAAAATTGCCAATTTGGCCCATGAGATCAATAAATGCATAAATGTGGTCCTATGGATTTTGGGGCGTTACAACTGTGGGGAGAGCTGATTCCGTAGAAAAGGACTTGTCGATTATACCATTGGTACAAAATCTGTAACCCATATCTTTTGTACCAGTTGTAACCCCTCACGCTCAAAGATGCCGCGCACCGAAGAGGAAACATAGTGTTGCAAGATGCGTATGAATAGGAATCAATTGAAAATATTATTAAACAGGTTATTGTGGAGACTGTTGAGATTGAGACAGATGAGACGGAGAACAGGATAGATGTCTCAGCGATAACTAATGATGATGAGGTCATAAGTTTCAAGGTGTATCCAATGAAGAAGGACCTCTGGATGAGACGGAGAAGGAGAAGGAGAAAGAGAAGGAGAAGGAGAAGGAGAATATTATTGACTCTGAGGACACAGATCCCTTGAGCAAGGTTCTGGAACTTACTGAGCCATCCTTGTCTGATGAGGAGTCCATGTCTATTGATGATATTCTTAAACAGATTCCGGAGGAGATGATGTTGCCATCAGTTCTGGCTGAGGAGCCAACGAAGATAAAATTTGGCCATGGTACACAGATCAAGGAAGTCAACTGGCACAAGGCCAACCTTCCAAAGATTGCTATTGAAGCCAAGGAGAAGGCGCCCCTTGTCGAGGAGGTGGTTAAAGGGCATCCGTCCAAGGAAATGTTTACGTTGATTTGTGCAGATATTGACTTCCTTGTACATATAAGAGAAGATGTTATAGAAGAGATTGTTTCATTCTTTCATTCATTCAGTCTTCACCACTTGGCAGTTTTGGAGTCAGTTTCAGATATTGTTGCCAAGGAAGAGCATATGTTACAATGGGCAGAGACGGATTCTTTGTAAACAGCTGTTCAGAGGCGCGTATATATAATAGTAAAGTACATGGAGATGTTGATAAGGAAATATTTGGAGGCTCGACGAAGCAATTTTGTTTCCGGCACGCCCACTATAGCTATTGATCTTCAAATTTTGGCTATGCTCTCATCACCTTGCATTGACAAACTTGGTGGAGCAAGTGAGGCAACATCAACTGAAGTGGACATGGCCTTCTTCTTCAAATCTGTTTGGAGCTGATGTACAGCGTGATGGAATTCTTTCGCGATTTCATCCTAGTGTCAAGTACTGGATTAGGCGACTGATCTTAATTGATGGATCTTGGACAGTAATAGAGGGTACAGATCGGTGGTTACGCGAGTGCAGTACAACTACTTCTGGCGAGAGGACGCAGCTACCTCAGGAACTAGCTGTGGATACACTTGCCCCGATCTGCATTTTTATTGAGCCTGTTCTGGATCTGGATTCACGACCGCCTTTCTCAGGTATTTTTTGCAGGAATTGGCCTGAAATCTGTGTTGATGTTGTACAGTTTTCACTTTTTGGTCATCTTCTGCCAGTTGGTACCTATAATCTTTGTACAGATATAGTTGCGGTAGGACCAGTTGTAGATATAGAAGCAGACCCGACGGAATTTCTTGGTGTTTTTTGGAGAGGCTTAGATGCAAATCTGAATTCTTTCAGTTCTAGATCTTTACGATCTACGGATCCGAGTTCTTCTAGCTCTAGTACTTCCTGTGTTCTTCAGATTGATTTTACTGATGATATTCCTGAGATCCCATCTTCTGATGATGTTCCTCCGATCGAAGAGACAACTGTTGTTCTTACTCAGAATTCAGAGACACCCGTTGTCCTTCCTTCTACAGATCCTACAGTAGATCTCTTTGCCAGCTGTTGCTGTTCCTATCGTTGATTATACAGAATCATTCGCACAGCTCCGAGCTACAGTTGATAAGACTCACTTAAAGCAAGTGCGGACACTGGAGGATGTAGACGGTCTCAAGGCCGTTCTTTCTTCGAGGATTTCACATCTTGAGACGACGTTTCAAAATGATTATACTCATCAAGGACGCATGTAACGCCTAGAAATTCCTGACTACGTATAAATGAGTGCATGACTAGGGGAAAAAAAATTTAGATGATTACATGCCATCTTATGTGATTTAATTATGATTTTATATTGCATGGTATGCATGTCTTGTTTTTCAACCTGTTTGAATTACGGACGCGTGGACGAGACTAGGGACGACCGAGACGAAAATAATTTGAGATTTTTAAGTTATTAGATTTTTAATAATAAATTTATTATTTTAAGCAACTGTTTCTGAACATTTGGGGCTTTTATTATTATTTTTTAGGGGAATCATTTTTCGCCTTTAGGGGCTGTTTTATTGGATTTTAAGGTTTTTAAAATATGGGGGGACCTTGATTTCGAAAATTTGATATTTCTGAAGCCAAGTTATGAATTTTGATTAGCTTTTTAATTAATGGAGGGGCAAACCTGTCAAAATCATTTTCTTTTCTTATTTACATCTTTAGGGGTCAAACTTGTCACCCCATTATTTACAAAACACAATTGATTTCAAACCTAGCCTCCTCCAAACTCTAGCAGGCGTCCCCTCCTCCCCTCAAGCACTCAAAGTTTTGAAAATTGGTCAAGTTTGGTGATCCAAAGGCGGTCGTGCCCCGATCTCGCATCCCACACGTCGGTACCTCGTAGATCTACCTTATCTACAGACCGGGCATGTAATATCTTTTTGTTTTCTCACCATTTAAGCCATATTATGATGTTTTAACAAAATTATGCATGAATTGAATGTGTTCTACTCAGATCTATACACCATTGATTGAACTACATGCATGACACACGACTTTTATCATGTTTCTTGATTTGATCTCATGTTGCTCGGTTTTTGGAAGGTTCAGGGGGTCATGGCTCATGGCTAGGCTATCGAGTGAGGGTCCAAGAGTGGTCTAGGAGTGGTCCAAGGTTGGGTGTTGATGGTCGAACCATCGGCTAGAGGAGAAACACCACAAGTTGCGTGTTACGGGCAGCGCCGTGCGTCTCCCTTTTCACGAGTCTTCCTCTCTCGTGCGGCCATGGTTTGGACCAGGGCTGGTCAGGTTAGGACCGGCTGGACTGGAGCAGGTCGCACGTTGAAGAGGAGCGGTGACGGGTCGCGTGCACGATGGTGTGCGTGTGTTTGGGTGTGTAGCGTTTTGAGGCTTTGGGTCGGTCTAATTGAACCGGTTGGTTTGGATCGGTTGGACTGGTCGATTAGTAGAGTCTCAAGTCAAAATGTTTTAAAGTTGACCCGTTTAATTATGGACTTGTTATTTTTAATTTTAATCAAAAGTCCAATTTTAAAGAAAATGGTCAAATATTTTAATTGAGTCAAACTATTAATTTAATTAGAGTTGATGTTTATTTTAAGTTTTAAATCAAAATTAGAGTCTTTAGATTTTTAATTAAATTCAAAATTGACCATCGGATCTTAACCGGGTCAAAATTGATCATTTGGTCAAAATTATTCATTTGGGTCAAAATTATTCATTTGGGTCAAAATTGATTAAGCTTCCCTTTTTAAAAGTCAAAATTTATTAAATTGATTTTAAGTCAAAATTGATTTTGAAATTAGGCAAAATTAGCCCTTTGAATTCTAAAGTCAAAATTGAGTTGAAATCAGTCAAAATTAGAATGTGTTAGAAATTTTAAGGGAATTCTTATAAGTCTTGTGCTAAGTTAAGTCTAGAAGTAGTGGGTCAGGCTCCTGAACCAGTCCTTGACTGAAGTAAAAAATGTAGAAGTCCGTGAATGTATATTTACTCATATATGTAGTATGCTATGTACGTAAATATTGTAAAGGAAAGGATTACATATACATTAACGGGCTAAGCTTTAAAACTTGCATAATTTTAGGAAATGCATGCATCATGAATGTTTTATAGAACGTTAAAGGCATGTTCTTTGAAAATACAAAACCCGAGGGATTAAATGATTTGTGGAAATTTATAATGAGGGGATGCGGGATACCGGGCTCATTGAACTTATGTTTCCATGTATTACGAGCTTATGGATCTATGTGTTCACGGCATGGTGAAGTGGCAGCATAGAGGTGTGGAATTATAGGGATCCTGAGGTAAGGTCGGGTGAACCACACCGCCGCGTATGTTGGTTTATAGATTGATCAATCGAATATGATCCACACTTCATATACGACTCATACGTTTTTCATGCTATGCTGTGTCATGCCTTATGTATGTTATATTTTATGTATGATATGAAATGGATGAAGCAATGTTTTAAGATCATATACGCATTCATGTTTTAATGTTATTTTTATTACAAGTATGTGCTTGCATGCGACTTTATTAGTATGTACTTTGTTATGATACAGATAGAGCATGCTGAGCCTCTAGGCTCATTTAAATGGTGCAGGTGATGACCCTGCTATTGAGTACATCCCGACTGGCGGTGAGGACCTCTGAGCGCCTGCTGCAGCAGTACCCCGTGACCACACTTATGTTTCACTTTTATTATGATACGCTTTTCAGATGTTGGCTTTAAACATGTTCATTTTCAGTGCTTTTACTCAATTGGTTTTAATAAGTGTGGATGGTTTTATGCTTTAAAAATAATTATTTATTCCTATTTCAAGTCTTGTTGAGAAAATGGTTTAGAAAGTGTTTAAAAGGGAACGAGCCACACTTTCAGTTTATGTATTCCGCATATGTTTTAAAAAAATAATAATTTCTAGAGTTTGGTTCGTTTCAGTTGGTATCAGAACGGTGGTTCTGGTGGGGTACTAGCCTGCTGCGTGGAGCTCGGAAGTCGCACTACCTGTCTATGAGTTTACTGCTATACGATTTATGTTTATATTTGCATGCTGCATGTTTACCCCTGCATGAGTTTTGGCCTTAGAGTTTTAAAATTAGACGCTTAGTCATGCACTTAGATTTACGTGATAAGGTTTTGGTGTATCAGAATGCCTCCCAGGCGTGATAGGACCCACCAGGATGATGCTACGCCTCCTCCTCCTCCCTCACCTCCTCAGTTGACTCCATACGAGAGGGCTAGCATAGCCGGGATTACTAGGCTTCTGGAGCGTCAGTCGGAGCGACCCGGGAAGTCGCATGAGGAGGATGTCGCAGAGAGATTTCGCAAGCAGGGACCTAAGGAGTTTGCTAGTACCACCGATCCACTTGTTACTGAGGAGTGGATCTGATCTATGGAGACCATCTATGATTATATGGGTCTCTCGGATGCTGACAAGGTCCGTTGTGCTATCTTTATGCTGAAGGGAGATGCCGCTCTGTGGTGGAAGGACGCAGTGGTTGGTCTATTCTTGGAGAGCCTAAACCACCACGTTAAAACATAAATAAAACAAATATCTTAAAACGTTAAATCATCCATACTGTAAAAATCAGACATGTGTAAAGGTACTGAAAATAAATAAGCTGAAACCAATATTTGAAAAGCGTATCACATCAACTAAAACATCATAGTGGTCATGGGGTACTGCTGCAACAGGCGCTCAGAGGTTCTCACCACCGGTCGGTATGAAATCGATAGGATCATCACCTGCATCATTTAAACCTAGTGAGCCTAGAGGCTCAGCATGCTCTATCTTTTAAAATAACATAGTACATACTAATAAAGTCGCATGCAGGAACATACTCGTAATAAAATAACATGAATGCATGAATGATCTTAAAACATTATCTGTACATTTCATAGCATACCTAGCATATAACATACATAAGGCATGACATCACATAACATAAAAACATATGAGTCGTATCATGAAGTGTGGATCATGTTCGATTGATCAATCTGAAAACCAACGTACATGGCGGTGCGATTCACCCGACCTTATCTCGGGATCCCTCACACCTCTATGCTTGCCACTTCACCATGCCGTAAACACATGGATCCATAAGCTCGTAATACATTAACAGAAGTTCAACGGGCCCGGTATCCCGCATCCCCTCATAGTAAACTTGCCACAAATCATTTCAATCCCTCTATTTTTCTTTTAAAACATGCCCATAACCTTTCATAAAAAATTTGTGATGCGTGCATTTCATAAAACATGCAATTTCAAAAGCTTTCCGCCAATGTATATTTAATTATTTGATTTAAAATATTTACGTACATAGGATACTACATATACAATTAATATACATTCACGAGCTTCTACATTTTCTACTTAGGTCAAGGACTGGTTCAGGAGTCTGGCCCACTGCTTCTAGACTTAACATTACAATTGACTTAGCCCAAGACTTATAAGAATCTCCCTTAAAATTTCTAACACATTCCAATTTTTTAAGTCAAAATTGATTTTGAAATTAGTCAAAATTGGCCTTAAGATTTTAAAGTCAAATTTGGATTGTAATTAGGAAAATTGGTCATGCGATTTTGAATTAAATAACTTGACCAGACTTTAAAATAATTGATCAAGTTTGACTTTAAAATAAAAATAAGGGTCAAGTTTGACTAAATCAAGCTCTCATAATCAAATTTGACCAATTAAAATCTCATGGTCAATTTTGACTTAATTAAATACCCAAAGACTCCAAATTTGATTTTAAAAACTTAAAATAGGGGATAAGGTCCAAATTGTTTAAAATTTTGATCAAAATAATAGACTTTAAAGATTTGACCAAAAACAATAAAATTGGACCTTAGACTTGAAATTAAAATAACCGGTCTGACCTTAAAATAACTCGGACCAACTTTAAAATATTTTGAATCGAGACTCAGTTAACCGACCCTGGTCCAATCGAACCAACCGGTTCAATTGAACCGAACCGGTCCAAGCCAAAAAACCCTACACACAAGCCACGCGCACACTACCATGCAGCGCAACCCGCAGCCACTAATCCCCAACGTGCGTCCTGCTCCGGCCGCCCCTGGACGGAGCCCCGCCGGCTGGACCACCCCCAGGTCCATCCGGACCCAACCCCACCAGCCCCTGCATGAACCATGCATCGCACGGTCCAGACAGAAAGCCTCAAGCGCACGGACGTGCGCCGGCCCTAAGTTCGATCGAGACCCTCCCCTAGCTTGTTCCAATGGTCGGTCTAGCCATGATCTAGCCCTCCTCTCTACGTCTAGGGACCCTCACTCGATAGCCTAGCCATGGTCCATAGCCCTTGAAACCTTCTCAATCGAAACCTTGGAAGATTTAATCAAAACATGAGGCATAACAATGGCACATGCATGGATATAGAACAAAAGATGTAGATCATGTCAAGTCACATACAATTCATGCATTAAATCATTAAAAACATTTTAATATAGTTTAAATGGTGAGAAAGGGAATTGATATCACATGTCTGGCTTGGAGAGACTAGAGATCTGCGAGTTACCTACGTGTGGGACGTGAGATCGGGCCACGACCGCCTTTGAATCACCAAAGTTTTGCAAATTTCGATGGGGGTGTTCTTGAGGGAGGAGGGGACGGCTACAAGAGATGGAGGAGGCTAGGTTTTGAGTAATTTTATGTTTTGGAATAATGGGGTGTGACATAATTTGCACCTAGTAGTTAATTAAGAAACGAAAAGGGTTTTTGACAAGCTTGCCCCTCCACTAGATTAAAATGTTTATAAAAGCCTAATCTTGGCTTTAAAATATCAAATTTTCTTAATTAAAGTCCTCTCAAATTTTAAAACACCTTAAAATCCATTAAAACAGCCCGTATAGGTGAAAAACGGTCTCCCCTCCCAAAATAATCATAAAAACCCCAATTTTCAGAAGTTGTTGCTAAAAAATAATAAATTTATTCTTAAAAATCTAAAAACTTAAAAATCTCAAATTATTTTCATCTCGGTCGTCCCTAGTCTCGTCCACGCGTCCGTAACTCAAACGTGCTGAAAACATGACATGCATACCATGCAACATAAAAATCATAAATAAACCACATAAAATGGCATGTAATCATCTAAACTTATTTTCCCCCTAGTCATGCACTCATTTCTACGTAGTCAGTAATTTCTAGGCGTTACAACTCTCCCCCCTTATAGGAATTTCATCCCCGAAATTAAGTACGTACCAAATAATTCCGGGTAGCGCGTCCGCATATCGGCCTCAGTCTCCCAGGTAGCTTCATCCTCCGAGTGATTCTGCCACCGGACCTTGACCATCGGAATACTCCGCGCTCTCAGCCTGCGCTCCTCTCGAGCTAAAATCTGTACTGGTCGCTCCTCAAATGATAAGTCTAGCTCTAACTTGAGCGGCTCAAAATCCAACACGTGTGACGGATTCGGAACATACTTCCGTAGCATCGAGATGTGGAAAACATTATGAACCACAGACAAGCTAGGTGGTAACGCTACTCGATACGCCAGAGTACCAACCCTCTCCAAAATATCGAATGGCCCAATATACCTCGGGCTGAGCTTGCCTCTCCGACCAAAGCGCATCACGCCCTTCATGGGCTAGATCCTCACGAAGACATGGTCCCCAATAGCTAACTCCAGATCACGTCATCTCTGATCGGCATAACTCTTCTAACGACTCTGGGCTATCCTTATCCGATCCCGAATCCTCGTGACAATATCCGCTGTCTGCTGCATTAACTCCGATCCAGTCAAAACCCTCTCTCCAACCTCGTCCCAATGCACGGGAGATCAACATCTCCTCCCGTACAGCGCCTCATACGGAGCCATGACTGAAAGCTGTTGTTGTACGTGAACTCTACCAGTGGCAATCTCGAGTCCCACGTATCCTGGAAATCAATCACACAGGCTCTCAGTAAATCCTCCAGAATATGGATGATCCTCTCTGACTGACCATCTGTCTGCGGATAAAATGATGTGCTAAACGCCAATCTAGTTGAAAGCTGTTGTTGTACGTGAACTCTACCAGTGGCAATCTCGAGTCCCACGTATCCTGGAAATCAATCACACAGGCTCTCAGTAAATCCTCCAGAATATGGATGATCCTCTCTGACTGACCATCTGTCTGCGGATAAAATGATGTGCTAAACGCCAATCTAGTCCCCAAGGCGGCATGTAAACTCCTCCAAAACGCAAATGTGAATCTGGTGTCTCTGTCCGACACTATAGAGACAGGTATGTCATGCAGCCTGACAACCTCTCTGATATAAAGCTCTGTGTACTGCGTCAGGGTGAAAGTAGTCTTCATCGATAAGAAATGCGGTGACTTTGTGAGTCTGTCCACAGTCACCCATATCGCCGTGTATCCTCTGGGACTCCTGGGCAATCCAACCACAAAATCCATCGTGATATGCTCCCACTTCCACTCGGAAATAGGGAGTGGCTGCAGCAACACTGTCGGTCGCTGATGCTCTCCTTGACCTGCTGACAAGTCAAGCACACAGACATGAATCTCCCAATGTCCTTCTTCATCCCTGGCCACCAATACAACGTCTGTAAACCTCTGTACATCTTCGTACTCCGTGGGTGGATGGAGTACGTCGATGCATGAGCCTCATATAAGATCTCGGCTCTCAACTGTCCAGTACTCGGTACCTACATACGGCCTCTGAAATGGACTATCTCATCCTAAATTGTGTACAAACCTCATCCTCTGGCCTCATCCCGCTGTCTCCACTACTAAAACTGCTCATCGGAGGCCTGCTCGCCCCTAATCCGCTCTCGAAGAGTCAGCTGAATAGTGAGCGCTGCCAAACTCGGTGCATAGCCTCCTGAATAGAACTCCAAACCGAATCTCTGAATCTCAGCCTGTAGTGGCCTCTCAACTGACAAACATGCCACTACTGCAGTCTTCCGGCTCAAAGCGTCTGCCACCACATTAGCTTTACCCGGATGGTAGCTAATGTCACAATCATAGTCCTTCACCAACTCTAGCCATCTGCGCTGCCTCATGTTCAGCTCCTTCTGGGTGAAGAAGTACTTGAGGCTCTTGTGGTCGGTGAATATCTGACACTTATCGCCGTACAAGTAGTGCCTCCAAATATTCAGTGCGAACACTACTGCTGCAAGCTCCAAATCATGCATCGGATAGTTCTGCTCATAACTCTTCAGCTGTCTCGACGCATAAGCAATAAACTTGCCTACCTGCATCAGAACTACCCCTAAACCTCTCAGGGAAGCATCTGTGTACACCACAAACTCATCATGATCTACCGGCATCACTAACACTGGCGCTGAAGTAAGGGCCTCCTTCAGCTGATCAAAGCTCCTCTGACACTCGGGACACCACACATACTTCGCATTTTTCTTGGTCAGGGCTGTCAAGGGCACTGAAATCAAATAGAATCCCTTGATAAACTTGCAATAGTATCCTGCTAACCCCAAGAAACTACGAATCTCCGCTGCATTCCTTGGAATCCCCCAGTTCTGCACTGCCTCCACCTTCAACGGGTCGACTGAAATCCCATCTCTCGACACAATATGCCCTAATAATTCCACCTGCTCTAGCCAAAACTCGTATTTGCTGAACTTGGCATACAATCTGTGCTCCCTCAAAGTCTGCAAAGTTGTCTGCAAGTGTTGCCTATGCTCCCCCAAGCTCCTCGAATAGACCAGAATGTCGTCGATGAAAACTATAATGAACTGGTCTAAATACTGTATGAATACCCTGTTTATCAGATCCATGAAAATCACCAGGGCATTCGTCAGGCCAAACGGCATCACCAAGAACTCATAGTGGCCATAGCGTGTCCGAAAAGCAGTCTTAGAGACCTCCTCCTCTCTAACCCACAACTGATGGTAGCTAGATCTCAAATCAATCTTCGAGAACATTGAAGCTCCCTGCAACTGATCGAATAAATCCTCTATCATCGGGAGTGGGTATTTATTCTTCACTGTAACTCTGTTCAGCTCCCGGTAGTCAATACACAATCTCATGCTGCCATCCTTCTTCTTCACAAACAACACTAGCACGCCCCATGAGAAAAGCTAGGGCGAATAAACCCCTTATCGAGCAACTCCTGTATCTGCTCCTTCAGCTCCTTCATCTAGGTAGGAGCTAATCGATACGGTGCCTTAGAGATAGGCACTGTAACTATCATCAGCTCGATAGAAAAATAACCTCTCGCTCTGGTGGAACTCCCAGTACATCATCAGGGAAGACATCTGTAAATCCCTGACTACCTCCACCTCAGACAGTGAAGGGCCTGCTGAACCTCCAAGAGCGGTAACACTGGCCAAGAATGCCTGACCTCCGAGCTCAACAAGCTTCTTGGCCTGTAGAAAAGATATGAAATTTGTGATACCCGAAAGCTGATGAGATTAATTTCGTAAATTAATAGGGTTTTGTTGAGATCAGATTTAAGTTGATATGCTTAGAGAAGCTATCGAGTTTTGGTTTCAGTGTTTGAGTTCAGCGATCAGTAGTTAGCGCAAATTATCTCTAGATGTTGGCGTTCAGCAGTGGTGACGTCAGCAGCTGTCGCTGAGTAGTTGTATTCAGCAGTTGTAGCGAGATCAGCGGTCGCTGAGCAATAGAGAGTGCGCTAGCGTGTTTCAGCAGTGATTGGTTCTACGTCGTCGTTTGGATTAGTTGGAACGACAACATTTTGGTTTAGCGCTAGGATTCAGCTGTTGGGTTGTGCGCGTATCCAACTGCAGATGGAGGGATCAGCTGTTGAGTGAGCGATCAGCTGTTGGTTAGTAGATCAGCAGTAGGTAGCAGGTGACATGTCCCTCTGCGACGTCGTTTGATTTAGTTGAACGTGATATCGACGTAAGGAATTAGCTGATGCAAGATTCAGCTGTTGGTTGGGATATCATTTGCGATAGCTGATATTGTCGGTGGATCTGTTTCCCAGTTAGTCAGTTGTGACATTAAATAGAGGACTTGGTCCTTGCGTTCAATTATTGTTTCCCCAACACTTAGAAATATTTGCAGTAATCTTGGTCCGTGAACCTTATCTTATCTCGATACCTTAGTTACTATTCGCAGTAATCTTCTTCGTTCAAATTGTCGTCGGTATATAGCTCCGACGAGAGCGAGAGTGGTAGTGTTGGACTCCTCTTGCTAAGGCGTTTCGTCTCACACCCTTTTCGTAGGCAGCGGAGGAGCTGGAAGAGGATCACAGAGACATCTCCCTTGTGTAGTCTGTTAGCATAAGCGTCGGATTTCACATCCAATCCTAGCTTGTTGGGGTAAGTAAAGATTCTGCCTTTAAGTTTGTTAGAGCTTTTCATGGTAATAGAAAGGTATAATTAGCGCTGGGGGAGTCGTAGCTCCCAGATGCTGTGGTTCTGAGTTGTGGTCCTTGAGCAATTGCTTGTATTGGCTTAGCAGGTGGTGGATCTGCGTTGCTAGGACTTTCATTGTGGCAAACTGTGTGTGCTAGGTATAACTCAGAAGTTAAGGTACGAATGTTGAGCTTTGTTACAGCTATTGGTTGAGCGTAGATTATATATGCTTTGCTGTGTATGCTCTTTGCTGTTATTTTTGTGCATGCGTTATAATATCAGCTGTTGCATTTGCATACACGCATATTCAGCTGTTGAGCTCTGCTCTGCTAGCTATGCCTTGTATTCGATCTGAGCGTACCAGGATGCTGGGCTTAAGGACGAGCGGGTAACTCCCGTATACCTTAAAGCTGGAGGCACGCGTGTAACTACCGTCCCTCATCTCCCTGCTGGGATTGTTAGCCGCTATGGGCGGATTGGGTAGCTCCCACACCTCATGAGTGGGCAACAGCAGGTTGAGCTATTGTTGCATCTGGTGCAGTATACGTGAGACGAGTGGGTAGCTCCCATATACTCAGTATACATTCTGTGATTACTGTCTTTCAGTTGTTCGCTCCAGCTGTTGAGTTGCTGTTATCCAGCTGCCGAGTTGCTGATTTGAGATCCCTCAGCTTCCAGCTTTTGGTTGTACTTCGATCTCCTGCAGAGCATATGCATATTTATCTACTGCTTTCCGTTTGCTGTTCTTGTTGCCCTCCGTACTGGGGTTTGACCCCGAGGTCTCTGGGGATGTTGTGTTGTTTCCTGCTTGTTGTACAGGTTTTCCAGGATTCACAGCTGGTCATGGTTTTGATCCAGCTGGTGGTACCCCAGGTGGTGGATAGAGTGTCCCAGTTAGCGTATAGCATATTATGTACTAGTGCTGTCAGCCGGGGAATGCCCTGTGCTTTAGTTTCTGTTCAGCTGTAGTTGTGTCAGCTGTTGTATTGTTGCTAGTACTTGTAATTTGATGTATTGTCGTATTTCTTAATGTAAACTGGGATTATTTTAAGTATTGTGCTATTTTAAATTATCTGCTTTAAACCGTCAGGCCAAGCCAAAATTTTAAGCCACTTTTTATTTCTTCCGCTATGTTTCTGCGTGGTTTAACTCTGAGTTGTGCACGAGGCCTGACATTTTTGGTATCTGAGCTTAAGCTGGGATAAGCTCGATTTCGTTTGATCACACTTGAGTCTAAGCACACTGTGTTGGGATCCAGATCACGCCTCCCGGCGAGGCAGTGGAAGAACAAAATTAATGCCGGGAGACGATCAATACGATTAAAACATACACAAAAATATGACATTCATAGGGCGTTTCAGATTGCTACCTTGCTGGCAATTCGTGCCTGGCTCGACCGGTTTCGTAAAGAAAACGGCACTTCACGGTAGGCGGCGGTAGATATCGTCAATCAGGTCCACGACCGAAGACGGGATTCCTTCGTCAGCCTGCACTAGAAGGCCTGATGAGATCTGCGCGGACGGATTCTCCTCGTCAAGATTGGCCGGAAACAATTTTCCGGCGAGCGGCGGCGCGGCGTGAGGTTGAAGAAGAGAGGGGGCGGCGGTTATGATTCTAGGTTTAGGGTTAGGAGTCTAATGATCAAGTGTTATGTTTTAAGTCTAGGCTTAAGTCTACCTTAAGTAGAATCAAGGATGGACTTGGACCGGCCCAACGGGCCCGGGTCCAACGGATGAACATTCAGTTCATCCCCATCACCGAGACTTCATTATAACTCCGATCGCCGATCAGATCGGACCGATCGACTCAGTTTCCAAAACTGAATACTATGATCTGAAAAATCATTTTTCAGAACCCCAGTGCAAAATGACCGTTTTGCCCCTCAACATCGGCAAATCACGATTTGACCTCTGTTGACTTTTAGGAAGTCGCACTCCCCAAAATCCTCTTCGTATGCTCAACACGTTGAGCTGAGTATCCGTGCGGGAATCTTGAATCCAGTACTTGTGTGACCCTCAATGGTTCAGGGATACAGCTAGCCGTGGGCCCACAACCATTGTGGCTCCGGAATCACAATTCCGAACTTGCCCAACGGATCATGGTAAAAGCGTCTAGCAACATCGCCCCATGATCCCCTAGGTATCACTGATAGTGCCTGCAAGAACCAGTTGGTCGTGGTTAGCGTACAGTACGGTCCTTTCAATCCATATATCCCGATCAGATCAACGACCATTGGTAAATCGAGAGTCGCTATAGATCCGATAGCTATGCATACATCTTGGAGATCGAATAGTGACATCACGAGTGTAACTAGGTAAACTCATTTACCTAAAACACTTCTAGTACTCTGGCCAGAGATTTATACACTATCGTCTCCTCAGATAGCATAGGATATCCACGCATGTCTGCGAACGGTGAATCCTCGACAACGATGCATCGACTCCTACATGCATCGGGATCTCACCCAATCCCGCCGCCTAATGACCCCAAGTGAGTCGGCAAACGAGTCAAAGTGAGACGCCTATCATGTAGAGTCTCAATGACGTTTCGAGTCGTGAGGACTAATCAGTACAACCAAGACCTCGGACTTATCCACTCGACAAATGGTAACCACTTGGAAAGTCCGAACGAGGGTAGTTCGATAGATCATCAGGTCACTATCTATCTGCATGCTCAGAAATCACAATGTTCCCTACCAATGAAACATGGTACTTCGCATCGCAGATACTAGTCTCGAGCTCGGACGGCCCTATCCTCATTTTGACGGCCCAATCGACTAGGAACTAATTCAGAATACACAGTGACTATTAGATGTGTTTCATGATAGCCGTCATACCCACTATCACATCTAACATACACTATGGTGCATTCTAGGTCTTTACTCAACGCAATTATTAATCATCATACAACACAATGAAAGTGAAGAATGCCATAAACAAATGCGAATATCATATATAAATATTGTCATATACAAGAGTCTATAAAGCCACACGCCACAAGTTGGCTAGTTGGGCATCTACTCTAACATGGCTTTCTCAAGAAACTGAGGCTCGCCATTTGATACAGCAAACGCCAGATTGGGCTTCATTATCTTCAATGGCCCATCAGTGATAACATTCCAAATTTCGTCATCCATAGCAGCAAGATGCGCCTGCATGTGAATCTTACAATCATCGTAGTCCTCTCTGGAGAACAAAGGAATCTTGTTTTGTGAGGTAGACATATTCATAAAAATAGCGCACAAGTAAATACTTTTCAATAACTGAGAAGCGCCTACTCTAATACCAATTGATGGTCCCAGAAATAGGATCAATATAAGAACAGGAGTTCAGAAGAGGGGGTTGAATGAACTCCTTCGATTTTTGAAATATTTTAAAGTGTTTTACATGCACGGCTTAACTTAAGTCCGAGTTACCAGACTTAAGGTATCTCAGTGTTATGCAAGGCTTTTGGCCAACAATGTTTGTGCGGAAAAAGGCCAATTAACTTGTGAACAGTAATAATATGTAAATGCAGTATTCAAGAGCGTAAAGTAAATAGTAAGTTCAGAAGTTTGTTTCTGGAAGTTCGGATATAAATATCCTACGTCTCCCCTTCTTCCTCCTCGGAAGGTATCACTAGAAGATTTGATGCAAGCAGCCTTTCTACAAGCACCCAATCACACAAGCCGCACTTGTATGAACTCCTAAACTCACTAACTCCACGCAGACGTTGCTGCTGGTTACAAGTATCGAAATGATATTTTTTAACTGCTTCACAAAGCCAGTTAGTTACAGACTCAATAAGATATAACAATGAATACAATTTCTGAGTGCTGTAAAATTCTCTGGTTTCTAAAACAAAGAATCTCGATTCAACAAGATGAACCAGAGAATGGACTCGAAGGTTTGTCTATGAATAACAATAGTAGTGTTCTTCGAGTCTTTGAGCTTTTTGAGAGTACTTCAACAAGGAATGGCTCAAAAGTAATTCGGAAGAGTTTCAGCAATAGTAATAGCAAGAGTTCTGTTCTTCGATTCAAATCGCTTGCTATTTATAGTCTTCATTCTTCAATGGTCATTTTCATCTGTTAAGGAAACAAAATCCCTTTTTGAAATTCTGATAATTCATAACCGTATCATCTGCTCCACTACAAGGTAAATTGCACACTGTTAGAGCTAATTTGTCGATTTCCATATCTGTGAAATAACCGTGTAACAACTTCTGAAAATATGTACTATTTGCCCAAAATAGTACCGACGTTGTCTCCTAAATTTCAGGCATTTGTACGATTCTGTTAATCTTTTCCAATTTGAGTAAATGATCGTATTTGAATTTCTTTATCGCTTGCGCCTGAAATTTCTCTTGTTCACCAGCTTCAATACCTTCGTTGTTTATGAAGTTGCGACTGGAAGATGTTTAAAAGTATGCGCCAACTGGTTTCCTTTATACCACGTGCATTTTTCCTCGACTGGCTATTTATAAGTCCAACGACTGGTTAGTTAAAACGCTGACGTTTTAACTTATCCATACGACATCGTTTTGCTAAAAACCCTCGACTGGTTAAGTATAGTAATGTAGCTCTCGACTGGTTCTACAAACCATCAACTAGATTCACAAATAACTGTAGATCTCGACTGGTTCCAATACGGTGTCGCTTCAACTTATTCAAACGATGTCGTTTTGCACACGCTAATATTTGAATTCTTGCGTCTGCTCATATAAGGCACTGTAGCTTGTGTCTGGTTACAAAAACACTGTAACTTGCGTCTGGTAGAGCAATCCACTGTAGCTTGCGTCTGGTTTTTCCATCGACTGAATCAATAACCCTGCGTCTGAATAAACAAAACACTGTAGCTTGCAACTGATTCAATACCAAAGGTAAATTCACTGTAGCTCTCGACTGTATAACCCGTCGACTGATTGACCACACCACTGTAGCTAACAACTGGTTTCACCTCACAACTGATTTACTGTAGCCACGTCTGGATAAGCCTGTCGACTGGATTCACTACTACACAGTGCGTCTGATTATCCAGATTTAACTTGTCATTTTGTTATCACCAAAACCATAAATTTTATCCTAACACAACAGTACAACATTAAAACATATATCAAGTACCAAACATCAACTACTACAAAGAACAGGACAACCCCCGGCTAACAGTACTGATACATAATATGCTATACGCTAACTGGACACTCTAACCACCTCCTGGGGCACCTCCAGTTGGGTCTACTCCACGACCAGCAGAGTAACCATGATAACCTGAAAACACACACAGGAAACAAACAACCAAGCCCAAGAGGGACAGGGGTCAAACCCCAGTAGGGAGAGCAACTGAAAAATAGCAGTTAAATGGCAACAGATAAAATGCAAGTGCTATGCATGAGAACAAGGCTACAACCAAAATGCAGGGAGCCAAAGGGTCTCAAAGGACTTCTCAACAACAGATACAGATCAACTGAACAACAGTACGACAGACAAAAATGGCGACGGGGTGTGTGAATATATGGGAGCTACCCACTCGTCTCAACACACGGTACCAGATTCAAAACATAACTCAACCCGCTGTTGTCCAACTCATGAGATGTGGGAGCTGCCCTCTCCGCTCATAGTGGCTAACAGATCCCAGCAGGGAGATGAGGTACGGGAGTTACCTGCTCAGCCTCAACAGCATCCTGGTACGCACAAAGATCAACAGCAACAAGGCAAGCTCAACAGGATCTGAATGCACATGAATAATGCGTATTCAATGAACAGCTTCGGATTATCAACACAATAAAAGCAAGCAGATAACAGCACAGAAGCATACACAACAGCACAAAATATCCATGCCTAATTCAACGCTGTAAACAAGCTCACATCCGTACCTCAAGTCTTCTGTGCAACAATTACTACAACAGGGTCCCGAGCAACACAGATCTCACACCTGTTAAGCCAAATACAGATACTAACTCAGGGACAGTAACACAGAAACTATGAATTGGGAGCTACAAGCTCAACCCAAGTCTTTCCTACCCTTCTAACACCACAGAAAGCTCTAAGCAAAGCACAAGGTAGGATTTGAACACTTACCCCAACAAGCTAGGACGGAACGCTAACAGACTACACAAGGGAGATGTCTTAGCACACCTCACCAGCTTCAAGAAAACGTCCTAAAGTAACACCAAATGAATCGTCTCAGCAAGAGGAGTCCAACGTTACCACTCTCACATAAATCGGAGCTGTATACCGTCGACAATCGAAGAAGATAAGGTTCGATGAACAGTAGCTAGGGTATCGCGACAGAGATCAATAATCGGGAAATAGGTCTAAGTGTCGGGAAACAACACAAAGCAACGAAGACCAAGTCCTCTTATATACTCAAATCTGTTCTAGACCGCTGAAAAGATCTCAACAACAACTTAAATCTCAAAGCTGATATTCCCCCTCGCAACCAGATCTCGCAACAGATCTCACTCTACGCCAAAGCAGATCTCTACTAATTAAAACGACGTCGCACAAGTCCACTATCGCAACTGGACACGTCACCCGCTACTAGGATCTGAATCGCTAGCACAAGAGAATTCTGAACCCAAAATGGCATCGCTTCCTAACACTCAGATTTCTCTCAAATCTGAAGACCAACGCTCCTCACTGCTGTGTCTCACCCGCTAAACCAAAACGCTGTCGTTCCAACTAATCCAAACGACGTAGTTTAGCTACTCGCTGCTGAAACACTAGCGACAACAGATTTCGCTGCGACTGCTGAACGCGATCACTCAGCGATGACCAACGCTCACATCTGAACAGATCCCGCAACAAAACTCTAACTCTCCAGATCTGTTCCAAGGACTCATACAAAACCCGATAGATTATTCATGCATATCGACTCAAAACTGGTCACCCAGACTCGTTCGCTCAAATCTGAATCCAACAAAACCCGATTAATTAACTCAATTAATCTCATCAGCTTTTGGGTCTCACATCTCTCCCCCACTAAAACAGGATTTCGTCCTTGAAATCAATCAACTCCAAATCAAGAGTTCAAGATAACTGGGGAAATAAGCATAAGCAAACATCTACCAGGAAATAACAAAGAACCAACTAATGAATCTTGATATTGCGCTCACTCAAACAGATGCGGCCACTCACGCTGTATCTTCTCTTCTAGTTCCCCAGTAGCTTCCTCTCTACCATGCTTTCTCCACTGAACCATCACTAAGGGAATGGTCTGTTGGGGATCCGGATCCGCCCCCCGGTCAGGCAGCGGAAGAACAAAAATTATAGAACCGGGAGGCGATCAATACGAAAAACTAATCTACATTCTATGACATTCATAGGGTGTTTAGCGTGTTACCTCTCTGGCACTTGTGCCTGGCTCCAACCGGTGTTTCAAGAACCCGGCTCTTCTCGGTAGATTGCGGTAGATACGCCAATCCGGTCCACGACCAGATCCGAGACTCCTTCGTCAGACTGCACTAGAAGTCCTGACGAGATCAGCACGATCCTTGTACATTTTTGTTCTCCCACGGTGAACAGAATAAGGTGTTGTGTGAGCCTCTGACATGATCAACTCTCTCAGTGAGTCGCCTGATGGAACTCAAAAACGGCCTATGTACTTCATAATCCCATCGCCCACACAGTTTCCACTTCTACAATTGCTCATCACCAGACTTGCCATTGTGGTGCGGTCGAGAAGTGTAGACTGTACTGCCAGAGTACTCAATCTCGATGCTCTACCAGCTGTATTGTCAGGCCTCGTGCACAATACAGAGTTAAACCACGCAAAACAATAGCGGAAGCATACAAAGTGGCTTAAAATTTTCGCTTTGGCCTGACGATTAAAACATTTAATTTAAAATACAACAATACTCAAAATATCCCAGTTTACCAAATCAATTCAGTACAACAGTACAACATTAAAACATATATTCAGTACCAAACAACAACAACTACAAAGCAAAGGACAACCCCTGGCTAATAGTACTGATACATAATATGTTATACGCTAACTGGGACACTCTAACCACCTCCTGGGGCACCTCCAGTTGGGTCTACTCCACGACCAGCAGAGTAACCATGTAACTTGAAAACACATACAGGAAAAACAACACCAGCCCCAGAGGTACATAGGGTCAAACCCCAGTACGGAGAGCAACTGAAAACAACAGTTAGATAGAAACAGATAAAATGCAAATGCTTTGCATGAGATCAAGGCTACAACCGAACACAGGGAGCCAAAGGATTCCAAGGACAGCTCAACAACTGAAATCCGAACAGAAGGCAGTGGCCACAATGTGTGTGAGTATATGGGAGCTACCCACTCATCTCAGCACACGGTACCAGGTGCAAAAACAACGCTCAACCTGTTGTTGCCCAACACATGAGATGTGGGAGCTACCCACTCCGCTCACGGTGGCTAACAGTCCCAGCAGGGAGATGAGGGACGGGAGTTACCCGCACGCCTCTACAAGCACCCTGGAACGCTCAATCAGCAAACATAAGGCACGGCTACAAGAGATTTGAAACAACCTGGAACAGATGCGTGTATCCAGTGCAACACAATGCAACAGATAACAAGATAATATACACAACATCACAAAAAAGCAAGCATAAGAACATATCCATGCCAAATCTCAACGCTGTAACAAGCTCACATCCGTACCTCAAGTCCCTGTGCAACAATTACTACCAACTGGGTCCGAGCAACGTAGATCTCACACCTGCTAAGCCAATTACAAACAACTACTCAAGGACCGAAACACAAAAAAGCAACAGCTGGGAGCTACGAACTCAACTAGCGCTATACTACCCCTCTAACTCAACAGAGAGCTCTAAACAAACACAAAGCAGGGTCTGAACACTTCCCCCAACAAGCTAGGACGGTATGCTAACAAACTACAGAAGGGAGATGTCTTCGCGCACCTCACCAGATTCAAGAAAACGTCCGAAAGCAATATCCAAATGAAGCGCCTCAGCAAGAGGAGTCCAACGCTACCACTTTTACTTCAATCAGAGCTGTCTACCGTCGGCAATCGGAGAAGATAAGGTTCGGTGAACAGTGACTAGGGTATCGCGACAGAGTTTGCTATCGGGAAATATTCTATGTGTCGGGAAACATAATAGAGAACAAGGCCAAGCTCCCTATGTAAATCTCACTGCTGATAGAAACTGGGAACCGATCCACCGACAACTTAAGCTATCACAGCTGATATTCCCGCTCGCATCCAGATCTCGCAACAGATCTCACTCTATGCCAAAACCGCGATCACTTAAACCAAACGATGTCGCAGAGGGTTACTGTCGCATCTGAACACATCACCCGCTACTCACTGCTGAACAACTAACCAACATCTGATAGCAACGTAACATCAGATCTCTCACACAGCTAAAAGCTAACGCAACTCACAGCTGAATCTCTACCGCTAATACAAAACGCTATCGTTCCAACTAATCCAAACGACGACGTACCAACACCCTCTACTGAAAACACGCTAGGAGATATCTGAATGCCAAATATATCAGACTTATCCTCAAAACTGGAAACCAACAAACCAGCGACAACTGCTCACGTCACCACTGCTGAACACTAGCACTCAGCGATGACCCACGTTAACTTCTGAACAGATCTCAAGCCAAAACTCTAACTCTTCAGACTTGTTCCAAGGACTAAAACAAAACCCGATAGCTTCTTCAAGCACATCGACGCAAAGATGATCACAATAAAACCCGATTAATTAACTCAATTAATCTCATCAGATTTTCTGGTCTCACATCTCTCCCCCACTAAAAAAAGATTTCGTCCTCGAAATCAAACAGCTCAAGATCAAGAGTTCAAGATAACTGGGGAAAAGAACTTAAGCAAACATCTACCAGGAAATAACAAAGAACCAACTACTGGAATCTGCTCCAGCACTCACTCAAACAGATGCGGCCACTCACGCTGCATCTTCTCTTCCAGTTCCCAAGTAGCTTCCTCTCTACCATGTTTGCTCCACTGAACCATCACCAAAGGAATGGTTTTGTTCCTCAGTTGTTTCTCTTTTCTATCAAAGATCTGCAAGGGATATTGCACATAGCTCAAAGTCCGATCTAACTATACCTCGTCAGTTCTCAACACATGCGAGGGATCTGGCTCATACTTCCTCAACATCGAAACATGAAACACATCATGTAAGGAAGACAAATCTTGTGGCAACAGCAAACGATATGCCAACGGGTAAATCCTCTCAACTATCTCATAATGACCAACATAACGAGGAGCCAACTTTACCTTGAGACCAACTCTCATTACACTGCGGAAAAGAGAAACCTTAAGGAAAACAAGATCACCAACCTCAAATTCTAAAGGCCTACAACTCTTATTTGCATAACTAGCTTGGCGATCTTGTGCAGCTTTCAGTCTCTGGCGAATGAAATCCACCTGCTCTCTCATCTGCAGCACAAACTCTGGAGAATACAACTGCTTCTCCCCCGCTTCTTCCCAACATACAGGCGATCTGCACTTTCTACCATACAAAGCTTCAAATGGCGCCATTCCAATCGTGACCTGATAGCTGTTATTGTAGGAAAACTCAACCAAAGACAACGAATCTTTCCAGCTACCACTAAAATCCATTACAACAGCTCTCAACATATCCTCTAAAATCTGGATAGTCCTCTCAAATTGGCCATCTGTCTGGGGGTGATACGCTGTACTCATAGCCAATCTAGTACCCAAAGTTGTTTGCAAACTCTTCCAAAGCCGGAAAGTAAATCTAGGATCACGATCTGAAACAATCGAAACCGGCACACCATGCAAACGCACCACAAAATCTACGTATAGCTTCGCCATCTTCTTAAATAATAAGTCATGTTGTAGGGAATGATGTCAGGCCTCGTGCACAACACAGACTTAAACCACGCAAAACAATAGCGGAAGCATACAAAAGTGGCTTAAAATATTTGCTTGTCCGCAGAGGCGACTCTCTCAACTGCTATGTCACCTCTAGCCACAATATCCCGGATTATGTGGTATTTCCTCAGTATGTGTTTGGATCTTTGGTGAGACCTAGGCTCCTTTGCTTGCGCAACGGCACCCGTGTTGTCGTAGTACACCGGGACTGGACCAACTCCATTAGGAATGACGCCCAACTCTTGGAAGAAATTCCTTATCCAAACGGCCTCCTTAGCAGCAGCTGATGCTGCGATGTACTCAGCCTCAGTGGTTGAATCCACGATGGTGTCTTGCTTGGAACTCTTCCAAGAGACAGCACCACCATTGAGCATGAACACAAATCCAGAGGTTGATTTCGAATCATCCACGTCACACTGGAAGCTAGAATCAGTGTAGCCTTCCAGTTTCAGTTCACCACCCCCATAGACCATGAACATATTCTTAGTCCTTCGCAAGTACTTAAGAATATCCTTCACAGCCTTCCAATGCAATTGCCCGGGGTTTTCCTGGTAGCGGCTCGTGACACTCAGAGCATATGCGACATCCGGTCTAGTCGAGATCATGCCATACATAATACTACCTATTGCCGAGGCATATGACACACGTGTCATACTCTCTACTCCTCATCAGTCTTCGGACACATAGACTTAGATAGAGTGACCCCGTGGTACATAGGTAGGTGTCCTCTCTTGGACTCTTCCATATAGAACCTCTTAAGTATGGTATCGATGTAGGTAGCTTGGGTGAGTCCGAGCATCCGTTTAGATCTATCCCGATAGATCTGTATTCCAAGAATGTAGGATGCTTCACCCATGTCCTTCATCGAAAATCTACTAGACAACCATCTTTAGTTGACTACAACATTCCTACATCATTCCCAATTAGTAGAATGTCATCTACATAAAGTACGAGGAATGTCACAGCGCTTTTAACTACCTTCTTATATACACATGGCTCCTCGGGATTCTTGATGAAACCAAATTCCTTAATTGTTTCATCGAATCTCAGGTTCCAACTTCGCGATGCTTGTTTGAGACCGTAGATCGATCGGGAGCCCTAGGAACCCTTTTGGATCTCCTAGGTGCGACCATTTCTGGTATTGGCTCTGTAGGTGCAGGTGATTCACTTGGTACTTCAATTGGTTCTCGAACCTCTTCGAGTTCTACTATTTTGCCCTTTCTATCAAGTAGAAATTCCCTTTCCATAAAGGTGGCATTCCTAGAAACAAACACTTTTGTTTCACTAGGATAGTAGAAGTAGTATCCAATGGAATTCTTTGGATACCCAATGAAGTAGCATAAGATGGATCTCGCATCTAGCTTATCTCCCACTGTCTGCTTCACGTAAGCAGGACATCTCCAAATCCTCATATATGAGTACTTGGGTGGTTTGTCCATCCATATCTCATATGGAGTTTTTTCCACTGCCTTGGTGTGGACATTGTTCAACAACATTACCGTCGTTTCGAGCGCATAGCCCCAAAACGAGGTAGGAAGTTCAGTGAAGCTCATCATAGATCGAACCATGTCCAACAAGGTCCGATTACGACGCTCCGCTACACCATTGAGCTGTGGTGTGGCCGGAGGGGTCCACTGTGCGAGAATCCCATTCTCTTTCAGATAGTCCTGAAATTCAGCACTTAAGTATTCACCACCTCGATCAGATCGAAGTGCTTTAATACTTTTGCCTAATTGATTTTCTACTTCATCCTTGAATTCCTTGAACCTTTCAAAGGATTCAGACTTGTGCTTCATTAAGTACAAGTACCCATACCTAGAGTGATTGTCGGTAAAGGTGATGAAGTATGTGTGACCGTATTTAGTACCAATACTAAACGGGCCGCACACATCAGTATGGATCAAATCCAATAGGCCTTGAGCACGCTCACCCTTGCCCTTGAAGGGTTGCTTAGTCATCTTTCCCTTTAGACAAGACTCACAAGTCGGTAGGGAGTTAATGTCTGACCGATCAAACATGTCACTCCCTACTAGCTTGTTCATCCTTCTTAGAGAAATGTGACCTAGCCTAGCGTGCCAAAGTTGTGCTGGGTTCAAGTTATCGTGTTTCCTTTTAATCGTTGTTGTATGTGCTTCGACATCGCGAGTTGGAACGTCTTTTAATCTTAAGGTGTATAAATCATTTTCGCGTTCCCCAATTCCGATCAAACATTCATTCTTGTAAATATTGCAAATCGAATTAGCAAACATACAAGAATATCCATCACTATCAAGCATAGAAACAGAAATAATGTTCTTTATTAATTCTGGAACAAATAAAACGTTCCTCAATAACAACTTAAAATCAGAAGACAGAAATAAGTAAACATCTCCTATAGCTATAGCAGCAACTCTTGCTCCATTGCCAAGCCTCAAGTGGGTCTCACCCTCTCTAAGACGTCGGCTTCTTGTCATCACCTGCAAATCATTGCAGATATGAGATCCACATCCGGTATCAAGTACCCAAGAAGTCGAATTAAGAGACATATTTATTTCAATATAGAACATACCTTTCGCAGTTCGCAACTGCTCGAGGTACT